>JAOUQT010033363.1:0-11358 GCA_025769995.1 Xyliphius kryptos
AACCCCCCCGGGGGGGGGGTGGGGGGGTTCCCCGTGCCCATTTAGAGAAGAATGTTTGCGGAGCTGACAGGGCACCAATCCATCGCTAGGCATACACTCACTCACACAGAAACACACATAATATATAGGGGCATTTTCGAAAAGCCAATTAATCTTAAATCCCCGTCATGGGACTGTTGGTGGAAACCGAAGAACCTGAAGAAAACCCACACAGACATGGGGAGAACATGCAAACCACCCAAATCAGGATTCAAACCTGGACCCCCAATGCGGAGAGGCCGTTTAAATAATAATACAAGGTTAGAAATGAAATTTGTTTAATGAATCTTTCTCCTTCACTCATTGTTTTTTCCCTTCCCTTCACTCGCAGCTCCCTCACGTTACCGTCTCTGCCAAAATAATTAGAGGAAGGACGGCAATCATTTTTAAGCAGATAATGTGTCTGTTGAAGGTGAAATTCAGGGTCTGATGTTCAGATGAAGGTTCTGTACGTCAAAGACTTGCAGAATCCACCATGTGACATTTAAAGTACAGAAAAGAACATTGATTTTAATAAACAAATATTTCATCACTGTTATTATTTATGGCTGCTGCTTTTTTAAATGTCAAATGAATGTTTTTTTTTTTAACAGAAACCATTTAAATTAAATTGCATTGAAAAAAATCGAGCATTTAGTCAAAACATTAAATCTGACTTTTACAAATCTGTATTGATTTTGCTCTTCAACTCAAACTGATCTACGATTCCTGGATAGTAAAAAAAATAGCCTAATGTTTCTAGGCGACACGGTGTCTTAGCGGTTAGCACGTTCGCCTCTCAGCGCTGGGGATTCCCGGTTCGAATCCCAATCTGGGTGGAGTTTGCATGTTCTCCCCGTGTCTGCGTGGGTTTCCTCCGGGTTCTCCGGTTTCCTCCCACATCCCAAAAACATGAAGGTAAATTAAATGCTCAAACTTTATAGTGTGTGTATGAGTGTGTGGCTGTGGGTGTGAAAGAATCATAAAAGAATAAGCGGAAGATAATGAATGAATGAATAAATGAATGCTCCAAACTCCCGTTTTTTGGCAAATAAAAACACCTTTGTTGCTGGCGTAATATTCAACCTAATGAGCTGACACACTTAACCAGATGGACAGTACGAGTGAGGCAGAACTTTTAAATTTCAGCATTCTATGTCAGGCATCTAGATCACTTTGCATGTGTGGTGTTATTCATGCAGGAAATACGGGTCAATTTTAATCTGAATCCCAGCACTCAGTAAACATAAGAAGTTGCTGTGTGTGTACGATTTGCCTCATCATATAAGACATGCTGAGCCTGCATCAGAGCTAAGCCTCCAAGCATCTGCTCTCCCATAGCATGACCCTGATACACCTGAGGGCTTAATAAAAGCTTCCTTTCTCATTTCCCCTGCCACTATTATAGAAGTGTAAAGCGAGGGACTCCAGTAAATGGCCAGGCTTCTCAGTCTGCAGTGCTATAATGTCAACTTTATTTCACATTTTATCAGGTACATTCTCAAAACACTGCTGGTTATCAGTTTGATTAATCACGTTATACAAACACACATAACAGTCTGCTCAACAGCACATTCAGAATGCGATCACATTGACCTGACATTTCAGTCAATTTATAATGGACCTTGTATTATCTGTGTGTCTGGGATGTGAATGAAGAGGCACAGTGGTTACTTTAACATTTAAAAAAGTGCTTGTGAATAAAATGGCCATTTATGGTAAAAGAAATACTGTATATATTCGTGCACATTTTATCTTACATGCGGAAGTTTAAACAGTTTGTCATATTGTTATAGGTCCTAATGTCGGTTAAACTCTGATAAGTATATGTGTACAAAATTAAGGATAATGTAATTTACACCACATGGCCAAAATATATGAACAGTCCTCAGGTTTGTGTTAGACCCCATGTTTCCAGTGTTGATTGTGTCCTTTTGTGTATAAAATAGTATAAAATGCACTCCTAGTGAAGATGCGTCAGTTTTAAGCCAATTCTTGTTCAATCATCCACACTCAGTATCCTCTACAGCTTCACCGTTATTTTTTGTAAAAACGAAATAGCTTTTTTGTAAAAGCAATAAGGCACTCGAGGTTGTTCATTATTGTGAATAAATCACGGAAAAGAGGAGTGACTGAACTTTGCTTCACGTCATACCCAACAACACCCCTTTCTCATGATTTATTAACAATAATGTATGCCCTCTCATGACTCATTGCTTTAATAATTACAAGGATACGAATAGGATCCTTAAGCAACTGTGTAACAGTTTGTGTCCATTTATTTACTTTCTTTGTAAGAAAATTGTTTAAACACACATAACCAGAGAATGAAATATATTTATGTTTTTAAATGTAGCAGATTTTCCCAGTTATTTCGTCCCCTCCCACACAACTAATAAATTATTAAAGCACATTTTAATACAGTTACAATCTTGTGAAAATCATAAAGTGCTATGTTTTTATCATTATGAAGGTTGTTGGATATAACAAATCTGAAATAGTACAGTGGTTTGGACAAAAAGCCTAAAATTAAATGTAACCCTATTTTATCTCAAATGAGTATTTTTTGTTTAAATACATTCATCCATTTACCTGCATTAGATTTCTACCTGGTATAAACTACTTCACTAATTGTGGTGAATGTTTATTCTGTATAAAAATATGAACTACTGCTAACATCAAAAAAGTAAAATTTCAGTGGATCAGCTTTCCTTTGTCTGGTAAATTGCAAGCTACCTATAGACCAGCGATTCTCAACTGGTGGTTTGCAGCCCAACTATTGGTTGTGGACATGTTCTGGGTGGATTAAGGACAGCCTGTAAAAAAATTCATTCATTCATTTATTATCTTCCGCTTATTCGTTTATGAGGGTCGCGGGGGGTTCTCCATGCCCATCCAGGGGAGACCTTCTCTGGCGCTGGGCAGATACACCCAGGACAGGGTGCCAATCCATCACTGGGTACACACTCACTCATGCATCCACACACTATACGGGGCAATTTATAGCATTCAATTCACCTTCATGTTTTTGGGATTTCCCGGAGGAAACCCATGCAGACACGGGGAGACCATGGAAACTCCACCCAGATTGGGATTCAAACCGGGAATGCCCAGCGCTGAGAGGCAAATGTGCTAACCACTAAGCCACCATGCCGCCCTTGTAAAAAAATATTCTAAAAAAATAAATAATAATATATATAATGAATATATATAATGAATAGTAATTATTGTATTCAAATTTGTATTGTAACAGTAAGAGACAGGCATGCGTCATATGCATGCAGCATTCTCATTGCCATGTTAACCACCATTAACTGGTTTCATGGTATTCCTCCTCTGTAAATTTTATGTTTGTATGTTTTGTATGTGTATGTATGTTTAAATATGCTTTTGAAGTTTATTTAACTAGTTTTTTTTTTATAAAAGTGGGTCGCAATTTAATGACCATGAGAAAATGTCACGCACTGAGACCAGTTGAGAACCCCTGTTCTAGACTGCCTTATTTTCTTTCTCTATGTAGTGAGCACAGGGGCAAGTAAACATAATTCACACAGACTTGCTGACTCAACTATTTCACTTTCCCGATGATGTGTGGATAGATATCATAAAGAAGGCCAACAAATTCCCAAAATAGGATTCACACATCAGCATCCTCTCTTAGCCCCAGCTGTCCTGATGATGTAAATAACAAAGTGATAGAGAAGCTGATCATAGCACACAAACAGATAAAGTGCATAGCATGTCATTAAAAATTGTATGTAAATATTAATGTTTTCTCATTTATTCATTATCTGCCACTTAATCCTCTACTAGGATCCGGGTGGGGTTCTCCATGCCCATCCACGGGAGAACAGTTTGAGCACTGGGCAAGACACCCAGGACAGGGCCCCAATCCATCGCTAGGCTCACTCGCTCACACAGCCACACACACACACACTATACGGGGTAATTTAGAGCATTAAATTTACCTTGAATCCATGTTTTTGGACTTAAGGAGGAAGAACCCAAAAGAAACTCACTAGGACTAGAGAAGAACATGGAAACTCTACCCAGATCGGGATTCGAACCGGGAATCCCAAACGCTGAGCCACAGTGCTGTCCTATTAATGTTCACAATTTATTAAATTAATTGCATCACCTTTAATGATAAGACGGGACCACATAGTTTATGTAGGTAAACTAATTGAAATGTTGCCAGTATACTATACTTTTGGTAGTAATGTGTAAACTAAGCATGTAGCAGCACGTAGCAGCTGTGTAATGTAGTCTGTGGTCATAATCAGATCATAATCAGTGCTTATGTAACAGATGTTTCCAACACGTACATCTCATCACAAGATCCTTTCACGCCCCACCATCACCATGCTTTAACTATAGTACTCATTTCTTAGTTACTAAGACTTTCTATGAATCCGGTATTCAGGATACATTATGAATACATTCATAAAGCTTTATAAAGTATTTAGAATGTTTTAGAACACTTGTCATAAACTTCTGTTATTGTACATATATAACTGTTTATATCGGCATGTATAAATTGTTATAATAATATGCTATAAGGCTTTACAGCATAACACAAAGTGACATAACGCATTATAAATTGTATATTGTGAAAACCAGTGACATAAAGCTAATGTTTGTGTTTAACAAATGCTTTTTTTGAGAGGACATTAGGAGTGCTCATAACTGTTTGCAGCAGCTTATAACTTTTCTTTTCAGGCATTAGGTATAATGTTGTCATTAAATACCTCAGTAACACTTTATATAAGTCCCATATTCATGATGCATTATTAACACAATCATAAAGTTTTATATAGTTTTCATAATGCTTTATAATACTTGTCATAAGTCTTTGTTAATGTCATAAAATGTTTTAAGAACATGCCATAAGGCTTTATAACACAAAGTGACATAATGCATTATAAATTATATATTTTAACTGTTCATTAACTTATTATAGAAAATAGACCTAAAGCCTTATAACATTTGTGTTTAACGAGTGCTTTTTCTAAAAATGACTTTATAAGTGCTCATAACTGTTTATAAAATCTCTCTTTACAGGCATAAAGTAGTGCTGTCATTAATTAATTATTTGAAAGAGACATAGTAGAAGGCATTCATAGTAGTACATAATGACTTATAAATGCTCGTTACAGACTATAGGTAAAGTGTAATCATCTTGTTTTAAGTAAGAAGATCCTAAACATCCAAAGAATCAAAAGTTCATATTATAATGAGTTATATCACTTTGTGTTATAATGCCTTATTTCAAACTGTTATATAGCATTATGAATATATGTACAATACCAGATTAATCGAAAGTGTTACCATTAAGTCTAACTAGTTTTTATTAAGAGTTGAATACTAGATTGACTGTATTAATATTAGTACACAATGCCTTATAAAAGATAATTTATCCTCTTTACCGAATTAAAGTAAAATGAAATCACTTTGTATAGTGGGAATGTATAAAAATTCAAAGACTCAAAAGTTTATATTGTAATTGGTATGTAGACATATACAGATGATAGGTCAATTCCACTGTATAGTTAGGACATACAGGAGAATCGAAATATTGTTTATCTTTCTCCATGGGCAAGGAGAGTAGGGCCACTGCGACTGGTTGCGCCACCAACTGGTAATAAGGGGGGAAAAGCAGCATAAGGAATAAAGAGGAGTTTGACTTAGCTCTGTGTTCTGTGAAGGTTCGTGGAGTTCCATAGAGGTCCTCAATGTGTAATGTGTTATATGAATATGTGTTTATAAAGCCTAATGTCCTAATCCTTTATGCCTGTGATTATGAACGTCTATGTACATTAACAGAGGCCTATGAACAAATGTTATGAAGCGTTATGAATACCGAATTCATGGAAAGTGTTCCCCTAAAGTCATATTTTTTAGAGATGAGTCCTATATTGAAACAAGCAAACAGCCACTTGTCTTTAAGACTTGTTTCATTGGGTAGTGTGCAAACTTTACCGATGCTGACTCATAATTAAAATACTTCTTTTAATTATGTAGTAGTTATTAAAATTTGAATTCAAAGTCTGTAGTATTAGAAAACGCTATCTGTATTCCAGAAAATCAATATAAAAATATAGTATCGTTTAATCTCTGTATGTTTAATTTATCAAATATTTGATGTAACTAGTGATGTAGCTAGTTTGTAACATCTGCGGTCACTTCCGTTTACTGGCACTGGTTTGTCGTTTGCTGAGAGCCTCCAGCCGTTTTTTTTCAGCCTCTTCTGCTTTTCTTCGCTCCTCCTTCAGTTCTTTGTATCGCCACTTGGGAATCTGTAGGAACTGGTCATTATTGCAGCTACTCTTTTTGCGGTCTTTCTCCGGTTGGTATGTGGGCGGTGGGGCTTTAGAGATCCTTAGCTTGGGCACCACAAGGCCTGGCCTGACACTACTTCGTCGTACCAGGTGAAGAGGAAGTAGGCTCCCTCTCCGAATTGATGTAGTAGAGGAGTCCAATGAGTCCCTGGGATCAGAGGGCTGAAGGCTAGCCCGTCGGTCTTTGGCTTTAGGCACCAGTGTGACGCGAGAGTTCTGGAAGAGGCGCCTGTAGTTTTCCAGTCGTTCTGGGCCAAGACCTTTCAGCTGCTGTGTGCGCTGCCTTTTGACAATCTCCTGAACGGAGAAACGTCGCTTGCCTACACATGGTGGACTGCAGGGACAAACTGTCCGACAAGCCATGGTGACATATGGGCTTCCCAGTGCAGTGGTCATGCGCACCATATGATCCAATACACCATCTTCTGTAGCCTCTGTTACATTGCTGATATCGAACATATTTCGCAGGGCCTCTGTGAATTTCTGGACACAGCCTTTGGGCTGCTGGGCTTTGGCCACCAAGGTCGGGAGTAAGGGCCACTCAGGTCTATACAATTCAGAGCATTGCTCAGGACATGGCCGATGGATTAGTCGCTGTATGACCCCTGCTGCTTCATAGCGGCCAGTAAAGAGTGCCCACTCAAGAGGGGTCAACTTTCGGCCAGAATCTCTAGCCTCTAAATCAGCACCTGTAATACAAACCAAGGATGCAAAATTATTAGTTATCTTACCAACAAATAGGGCTCACAAAATGTGTAAAAGGTATATAATGTGGTCTGTGAAATGAGATGACACATTTGATATCATTTTATTTTTTATCATTAAGGTATTTTTAAAAAACAGATTAATTGGTAAATGTTCGGGCGGGACGGTGGCTTAGTGATTGGCACGTTTGCCTCTCAGCGCTGGGGGTTCCCCGTTCGAATCCAAATCTGGGTGAAGTTTACATGTTCTCCTCGTGTCTGTGTGGGTTTCCTCCGGGTTCTCCGGTTTCCTCCCAAATTCCAAAAACATGAAGTTAAATTGAATGCTCTAAATTGCCCTGTGTAGTGTGTGTATGTGTGTGTGTGTGACTGTGTGAGTGAGTGTGTGAGTGAGCGTGTGCCCAGCGCCCTGTCCTGGGTGTATCTACCCAGCGCCCGAGATGTTCTCCCCTAGATGGGCATGGGGAACCCCCGCCGCGACCCCCATAAAGGAATAAGTGGAAGATAATGAATGAATGAATGAATGAATGAAATTATAATTGATAAAATTGAAACCCCAGAGACACCTTACTTGCCCTGAGGTGGCAGTATTTTACAGCCAACCTTAGGGAGAAGTCTAAAAATGTATGAATAACAATCAAACACATACTAACTATAAACAATAAATGTCCAACTTGAAACATTATGCTATTTACTGAATAGTGGATCTTTTACAGAGTTTTAATATTTTACTATTAGCCCATTTCAAAGTGCGTGGCAATACATTCCCAGCATGCACAGCAAAGTAATATGCATTCTGAAGGAGCATTTGGTTAAAATGTGCAGATTTCCATTATGAAGTGTGCACTAAATAAAGAGTGTGTGGTGTTCAGACAGATGATGGATACTTGTACAGCTTGTATTATGTTTGCAGATGTATTGCTGCTATGCAAATGAAAGAAAGTGTTAAAGGAGAAAAAACTAATTATTTATGAGGTACTTGGAAATACAGTGAGATTTTCAAAGACACCTTCTTGTTTCCTCGCTCCTTAAATTTGACTTGTGAGGTGGTAGTGAGTGTTGTGCTGGTGGCTTAAACATAGCTGGATTAAGAGTTCATTCATTCACTCACATACACACACACTCACTCACAGACTATATGGGGCAATTTAGAGCATTTAATTTACCTTGAGGTGAGAACAGTGGCTTAGTGGTTAGCACGTTCGCCTCTCAGTGCTGGGGATTTTTGACTCGATTCCCAATCTGGATAGAGAGCTAGGTGGAGTGTCTGCGTGGGTTTCCTCCGGGTTCTCCGGTTTCCTCCCACAGTGCAAAAACATGGATTCAAGGTAAATGAAATGTACTAAATTGCCCTGTATAGTGTGTGTTTGTGTGTATCTGTGTGAGTCAGTGTGAGCCCAGTGATAGATTGTCACCCTGTGCTGGATGTATCTGCCCAGCGCCCGAGACGTTCTCCCCTGGATGGGCATGGGGAACCCCATCGTGACCCTGGTAGAGGAATAAGCAGAAGATCATGAATGGATGCATGAATTTACCCTGAATCGATGTTTTTGGAAAGTAGGAGAAAACCGGAGAACACGCGGACACGGGGAGAATGTGAAAAATCCACCCAGATTGGGATTCAAACTCCTAAGCGCTGATAGGCGAACGTGCTAACCACTAAGCCAACCGAATTAAGAGTTTATTTAGGTTTATTATTATTGTAGTTATAATTATTCTATTTGATGTCTTAGTTTACTCACCGTCTTTTATCAGGGTCCTCATCAGGTTTTCAGTGTAGCATTTTAAATCTAAGCATTGCTTTATAATGTGTATTTTAGAGTGTTACTCACACTGTCTGATGGAATTGACACTTTCATTCAGATCAATAACATGGACTTAGCGCACTGATTCCAACTCAGATTGGCTTTTTAATCACACAGACATGTACGAGCCATGGACACTTCATCAATCTAGGTCTTACACTGGTCTCTCCTTTGAATTAATTCGATTTGGCGCTGACTGACTAGACGATATAAGATGGTGAAAGGATATGGCACTGTTAGACCGCACTATTACATCAGCATCAATAATACAAACTCTGTGCCACTGATCCTCGGCTTTCAATGGGCAGAAGCAAGAAATGGTAAATTCCTCCTCCTGGAGGGTCAAGCATTTCTCCTCTCATCTTCTGATCCAAAGAAGCCCGTGACCCCTCGAGTCTACGCTAGATGAGCCAAAATGACAGCTCAGCACAATTTCCCCTTCAGCTTCACTTTTCCATCTTAGTGAAAGATTACCAAACTGGCTTACTTTCCCTTTCCCTAATCCCCTCTCCATTACAAATGGAACATGAATGGCTGATGTAACCTCAATTGACCAACTGCATAAGCCTCTGGCCTACTTAAAAATACTACATATTAAATGCAAAATCCATTTTAAATGGAACAGATCAGAAGCTTGGCTGTTATAAGCCTCAGGTGTAATTATATGTGGCTTTGGTTATATTACATTGCAGAATAAGGATTTTGTTATCAGTGTCTGGACAAAGTGGGACCTCTGAATCGGAAACAGAGTAACATTAAAAGGGATTAGAGTAAATAAATGGAAGATTTGGGTCTTTTATTGGGAACTTGACCAGTAGTCTTAGACTGTAAAAGGAGATTAGAGTAGTTTAGCATAGCTTAATGTGCGGCGTTCTTACCCTCATTCTTCTGGATGTTGAGCTGGTTTATCTGCTCCGTAAACTCATTCTCCTCTATCGTCTCAGTTCTTGGAACTGACAAAGAAAAGCGGCGCTTAAAGTTCTTCATTTTGTTCATTTCGCTGGACTCCAAACTCCTGAGGAGACAAGAATCACATCCTTTTGTTGTGTGTCTGTTTTTAGGTTTAAGTAGCACATTTCTGAAAAAAAAAAAGCCTCAGCACAAATTATTTCAATGCTTTTAATAGTTTTTAGGGAACTAATTTTGGTTTCCACTATTTTGTACTTAGTGGCTTAAAGTTAAATCTACAAGAAAGTTCATCTAAGCTCAAGTGCAAGTGTAGCGTTAGCATGCTAATAACTAAATTAGCTTTAGATCACCAGCTCAAATGTAAACTTAGGGTTCACCTGCCAAGTTCAGAAAAAATTTTACATCTAGCAAAGTGTGAAAAAAAATAATAACCACCTGAACTATTAAAAATAAATAATTATTGGGTTTTGCCAACCTCACTATGTTATCTAATCATAAAGCTTAGCATTTTTTTAAAACAGTAATGTTTATTTAAATGGGATTTCATTTCCATGGGATAAGGCTGTTTCCCTTCTTCAATCACAACAGTCTGATAAAGCAAGTCATTATACAGGAACACATTAGAATGTCAGGTTCTCAGTGTCAAGTTGTTCATTTTTCATCATTTAAAATTACAAATAAGCAATTTTTTAAAGCATGCCAGTTTTTTTTCTTTCCAAAAGTTAAATGTCAGGTGAGAGCTGTATACCAGACATGCTCTTTAGTTTCTCCGGCTGTAAGAAACTTTCTTCCAGCAACCTCAACTGATTCTAGTGTCAGGGCATGCTTATTATAAGTTCTTGTTGAGTCTATGTTTCTCTGCCTCGCCAACTTTTTTTTTTACTTCTTTGCAAAGCTTTCAGACTGGAACAAAAGGTCTAGTCATGCTGAGGTGAGCATGTTCTCTCAGATGGAGATGGACTTTAGAACTGCACTCGAGTTACTTGCAGCAGGATGATGAATATATGTATTACCTATTGTACGTATGCTACACGGTATACTATACTACACACAAACACACACACAGACATACTGTACACATTCAACATAATTTTACCTTAAAACTAAATTAATTATATTGAAACATGTAAATGTATAAACAGTTTTTGATTTCCACAGCTTTATGAAATACCTTGTACACACATGCACAGGGCGACACGGTGGCTGAGTGGTTAGCACGTTCGCCTCTCAGCGCTGGGGATTTCCGGTTCAAATCCCGATCTGGATGGAGTTTCCGTGTTCTCACCATGTCTGTGTGGGTTTTCTCCGGTTTCCTCCCACAGTCCAAAAACATGGATTCCAGGTAAAATTTAATGTTCTAAATTGCCCCGTATAATTTGTGCGGATGTGTGAGTGTGTGCCCAGCCATGGATTGACACCCGAGAGGTTTTTTCCTGGTTGGGCATGGGGAACCCCACCACAACCCTAGTAGAGGAATAAGCGGAAGATAATGGATAAATGGATGGACACACATGCACACGCACACACACACACACACACACACACACACACACACACACACACACACACACACACACACACACA
>JAOUQT010033381.1:0-11358 GCA_025769995.1 Xyliphius kryptos
CTCCTTTATAGGGGGGTCTTGCTAAGTGCCTCTCATTTCTACCTGTTGTCTGTTCCATTCGCACAACAGCAAGTATATATATATATATATGCATGCAGTGCCCTTCATAATTATTGGTCCCCCTATTTAAATTGTCTTACAAGCCTTAGAATAAAATAATTATTTATTGCAGAAGCATAATCTCCCTTTGATTCCAGCACACATTCTCTGTGCCATTGTGTCCACTCCCTTTTTGCAATTTCACAGTTATTTTTGTCCAAAGTTGCATTTATTTTTTCTCAAGATCTTGTATTGATATTTGGACCACTGCACAAAGTCTTCCCCAGCTTATCCCAAACATTCTCATTGGGGTTCAGGTCTCTACTCTATGGTGTATGATCCATGTGTGTGTGATGTCAAATGCTCGTGGAATCACTCTTACACCGTTTGAGCTCAATGCATTCTGGCATCATCATCTTGGATTATGTCTGGTGTCATCGGGAAAAACAGATGCTTTGATGGAATAACCTGGTGGTTCATTATATTCAGATTAGCTGACCTCATTTTTTGAACACTTAATGTTGCTGAACCCAGACCTGACTGACTCAGCGACCTCAGATTAGTTACATCCAGGTGGTGACCTTTTTTTTTGTCCAAGCCGTGTGTATGGTACATTGTTATTTTTTTTGTTTCCACATCTCTGGTCCATTTTGTACCTAAATTACCATGTAGAGCACGTTGTGGTTTTTCTCCAAGTTTCTCTACATACTTTTGTCCACTGAACCTGTACCTGTTGGCTGTATCGTATGTAAGAATGTAAGAAAATGGCAGCCAGATCGGATAATGATCAGGTTTGATAATAGTACAGTGGCTTCTCCTTATCTACTGACTTGCTGTTCTCTCATTCGTAAGTTCATTCATTCATTGTCTTCCGCTTATTCCTTTATGAGGGGCGTGGTGGGGTTCTCCATGCCCATCATGGGGAGAACGTCTCTGGCGCTGGGCAGATACACCCAGGACAGGGCGCCAATCCATCACTGGGTACACAATCACTCACACAGTCACATACACACACTATACAGGGCAACTTAGAGCATTCAATTTACCTTCATGTTTTTGGAATGTGGGAGGAAACCGGAAAGCCCAGAGGAAACCCGCGTAGACACGGGAAGAACATGCAAATTTTACCCAGATTGGGATTCGAACCGGGAATCCCCAGCACTGAGAGGCAAATGTGCTAAGCACTAAGCAGGAAAACTTATTACGTTTCTGAATTAATTATATACCAACCTTGTCTATTTTCATGACCTCTCTTGACCGCAGGAACTGGTCCAAATCATCCTCCATGACGCCTTCTATTTGCTGTGATTCCCAAATGGCTAAGCGAACAGAACTGCATCAACATAGGAATGCTTTGCGAGATCTCGCAATTTTTTAATTATTTTTGCGAGATCTCGCAATTTTTTTTTTTTCGCATCCATGTCCCTTTAAGGGGCAACCTTTCGCTCCTCATTGCTTTATAACAAGTTTTTTCAGCTAATAGTTTTGAGAGATCTTGCATTGGTTCTTTTTTTATTTAACCAAAGGTTTTGCGAGATTTCTTTTTTTTTTTGCAACCTAATATATTTACGTATGTCCCTTTAGGGGCTCCGTAGTTTTCTGTTTTGTGACCCAGAGAGCTTTTTTTTCTTGAACCCCCTTCAGATGCACCACAATGGAAAAAAAACATACCTGTGCGCATTCTCTGTGGGGTGGGGCGCGTTCTCAAGCGCCTGTGTTTGGGAATGAGTGGATTAGTGCTGTACTTCTGTTTTTTGATGTGTATTATCATCCATGAACAAACACTTACAGAAAATGCCGACTAGAAATAATTTTCCCCTATGCGTCGCATACGCTGCATACCCTTTTTTTGCGCCACTGCATACAGTATACCATACACACACTGAGTGACTTAAAAAACATGCACCCAGAGCGGTAAGAAGCGCCCGGAGTACAATTGGGGTTAAGTGCCTCACCCAAGGGCACTTCAGCCATTGTACTTGGTGGGACCGAGAATTGAACCAAGGACCTTCAGCTCACAATGCTGATTCCTCAACTACAAGCCCACGACCTCCTCATGTTCATAGGCATCCCCACTGTTGCTGGGGCAGGAAAGGAAAGCAGTGCCACTCCGCTGTCTGCCAGCAGCAGGGAGCTTATTCTTATCCCTTCTGCAGGCGGCATGCAGTAAGACACTAACCACTGTCACAGTACAGTTGGTTGTGCAGAGCCACAGAGGATTAAAAGGCTAAATAACGTGGTAAAAGATGTGATCGACGTTCAATCAGATTACACTTGGTTAGAATTTGTTGTTCTTCAGTTGCAAATAGAAAGACCTCCTCACGTCGTCCACTGAGTATGAGAAGTATGTGAGCTAAGACCTTACTTATCTTGACTACCTTCTCTTTTCGTTGCGTGACCCACACACTCGACTTTAATGTTTCTTTCATCTCCCGGTCAGTCTGCAAACTTTCTTATCTGCTTTTGCAAACGTAGCAAATCATTTACCTTGAGAACAGATCCAATCTCTGGAATGGAGTTTCCTGGCTATCTGGCTTGCAGAAAATCCGCTCGATACGCTGATAACCAGCAAGCATTCGGCCATTACGAGGTCCTACAGGGCAGGAGGGAGTGGTGATGATGTCATAAAGCTGTGCAGAGATCTCAAATGCTGTTGAAAGATTGAATAAATGCAGCCATCATGTGTAGTTTGAACGGAAGGCCTGCAGAGGAAAGATTTGTTGAGATTTAGTTGGAAAGGACAAGGCATGGCAAGAGGGACGGAAGGGGTATTTGGTAATTGAGGTACTTGTAAAAAAGAGGTACCAGCAGCAACAGGAATGGTAGACAATGGGAAAGCAAGCAGCCAATAAAGACAACAGCTGACATAGCAAGCCTGCTCTCCTGAAGGAGAACATGCACAGCTCTGGTTTATTGATCTCACAACTGTGCGAAAGAGTGGGTGGGGCCATGAATGTTCCCACCATCGCATCATAGCTGAGCCAACCCCTAGACTGCTAAGGACCTGACGCTCTCACATGGGCAGAGGAGTGTGAAGACCAGAGGTTATTCATAAACAGAATGACACATAACTGGCTACACGCTGGAGAGCGGATGACAGAAACCCGCAGGCGGACAGAGTTCATGAATACATGATAACATCTCAGTGTGTCATGACTCCAGAAGCTCTCTTAATATGCTGGTACAAACACAGACAACAAACATTTTAGGGGCAATTTAGAGCTGCCAATTTACCTTGAATCCATATTCAAGCTGCTATACCTTGAAAGGAATGAGAACCGCAGACAGGAGTTCAAACCGACGAATGAGCTTCATTGTTGAAAAGGTAACCTTACATTAAGCCATATTGGGCAGTCACTATCTTCTCTCCACCATCATTCCAGCTCATGGTTGGTCCGCTCCATAAGCAAATCAGATCCAAGGAGAGAAAAAGAGAGTCTGAAGTTCTCCACCTCCATGCATGTGGCTTCAACTTCGTCCGCCCGTGAGCTATTGACGTCCTCTCTCCAGCATGTAGCCACTTGCTCGTTCTCTGGGTCTCTGATGAACCTCTCGTCCTCCAGCTTTGGGAAAGGGCCAGGCACCTCTTCTGGAGAACATACCTGCAAGACCACAGGTGATGTTCTTGGAGCGCATGTGTTCTCATTCTTCTTGGGTTTTTGGCACCAAATGTTTGGGAGTGAAAGGACCGGAAAAGGGATTTCCCACCAAGACATACCAGGATGTTACAGCATTTCTTCTGGTATTAACATGCTTTATCTTCATCAAACATCACTCCAGCTCATAGTTGGTCTCTCTCTCAGTGGCATACGCTGTTCCTGGTTTTAAACGGCGCACACTACATTAGATGGAGTGGCATCAGGTGCAATTATTAACCATAATCAATGTCCATCAGCGGATGGACCATGGACCAGCCATACCATGTTTTTTGACTGTGGGAGGAAACCCGCACGGACACAATGAGACCATGGAAACTCCACCCAGACCGGGTTTTTATCCTGGATCACAGCACTGAGATGTGGATGTGCTGACCATTACACTTCTGGGCTGCTTTAATGTCGTGATGGTGTGAAGGATTTCTGTAGAGACAGTGATAAGAAAACACGAAAATTAGTTGTTGTTTTTTTATTCTGGGAAATGTATTGCCGCTCTAATGAGCATTAATTGCCCATATGCTGAAGATAACATATAGAGGGGCATTTACAATTCAGATAATTGTAACTCACTCGGAGATGAGATGTGTAAAGGAAAACAAAGAGGAGGAGGAGAACGCGCTAGTTTTAATTATATTCTTATGAAGATTGAGAGATTACCAAGCTGTAAAATGTGGCATGTTTAAAGACCGCGTGTGTGATGGATCTCCCGCTGTGTGTGTGTGTGTGTGTGTATGTGTGTGTAAGAAGGGGAGCAGAACGGCAGTGATCAATCGCAGCCGCTTCACCAAGTGCATTTATTAACATCTCTGTCTCTAACCCAATTAATCCAACGCTAATGTGGATAAATGGACACAGACGCGTGAAGGCAGAGACAGATTGGCCCTCCAGCGAGTGTGCTTCCTTTTGTTGCCTCTTTATGTCACATCATGATGCAATTATCGTGTGTGTGTCTGTATGTGTGTGTGTCTATGTGACAATCCCAAGGCCTAGCCATCTTTGTCCATCAAGATTTGAGAAGTTTTCACTTCTCTGTTCTTCTTCACCATCAATTTGTTTGCCCACTAAACCTGCATCGACATCCAAAAAACCATCCATCCATCCATCTTCCACAAGTCCATGGATGTTTATGAGTAATTAACGTACCTGCCGCGTCCTGGTCGTTCAAGATCTCTCACTCTGTGGCATGAGGATTTCCTGCTTATACAGGTGGCGCACTTGCATGTTAATTACCTCTAATCAACATCCATTGGCTCCATCATGCTCCTACACAATAGCATATAGCAAAAGCCATGCGCGTAACACAACTGCATTGTGTTTATTTTAAACTAGCGGAATACTTTGGAGAACTTGATAACAACATTGAAACACCATCGTTTTTCCAAAAGGTTTTTGCATTTTGCTATTACAATACTTGTACAGACCTTAATCTATCTGAGGTGTGGCTTTCGATGGCGATATTAAACGAAGCATCAAACATAGGAAGGTGAGAAGTACCTAGTTTTTCCGAGGACATGGTGGGGAATCGCGATGCCAAGTTTCAGCCTTGTAGGTAATTGGGAAGACCCCGATGTCACACGGGAGGGATCTTGCTTTCGATGGTGATATCGAACAAACCCTCAAACGTAGGAAAATGAGAAGTACTTTGTTTTTCTAAAGACATGATAGGAAATCACAATACCAAATTTTAGCCTTGTAGGAACTTGGGAAGGGAGAGAAATAGTGATGAGTGAGTCAGTCAGTCAGTTAGTGAGGGCTTTGGCATTTATAGGTATGAAATATGAACAAAGCACATTCGCCTCTCAGCGAATCCCAATCTGGGTGGAATTTCCATGTTCTCCCCGTGTCTTCGTGGGTTTCCTTCTGGTTCTTTGGTTTCCTCTCACATTCCAAAAACATGGATTCAAGGAAAATGGAATACTCTAAATTGCCTTGTATAGTGTGTGTATGTGTGTGTGTGACTGTGTGAGTAAGTGTGTACCCAGCGATGGATTGGCGCCCTGTTCTGGGTGTATCTGCCAAGCGCCTGAGACGTTCTCCCCTGGATGGGCATGGGGACCCCCCTCCCCCTCACTATTGGATTAAGCGGAAGATAATAGATGGCTGTGCTTGTCTCCAAGGCATGTTTCACTCTTAAACGCTCATTAATTTCCCCAAATTATGTCCACCGAATCCGGAGAGACTGACAGAGGGACAAAGTCGGTACGAGCTGTCATTAATCTATTTAGGGCCTGGTTAATGAAATGGGATTATACAACGCAGCAGCTAATTGAAGTGACGTCGACGGGTCTTTTCTTACAACGGTATTAATAAGCAGGAAATTTCCAAAGTCACACACTATTAAGATTCATGTCAGGTACATGTTCTCGCGACAGTGGGAATTAGCACTTTCGAACAAAGCGGCTCAAGGGTGTGTATGTGTGACTCTGGATCTGCTCTGCTCTCGTTAGGGAGGAGAACTGTTGAGAAGACGTTCCATTGTTTAAAACTAAGGATTTACCGTCACACAGTAGAACCACAGACGAAACATCATTTTAGCACATTCTATGAATCGTGAGTCGGTGAGCCTGTGATCAGTCAGCACTGGTGTTTCACTTTCTCACCCAGCTCACTTTTGGTAGAGTGTGGTGCCGAAATGCTACTATTCTGGGAAAACCCCATGACTAGGTGACGACTTGACTAGGTGATCTGCAGTATCTGTCTCTTTTAGTGAGGTTTTTAGGCCCCAGATTTTCTCATGGTTATTAAGTCTCGACCCACTTTTATAGAATACAAACCAAAGAAATTTATTTTTGAAAAATAACATTCAGAAACACATTTAAACATACATATGCATCTCTTTATGGAGCTCAAACTTAACAGGTACAACGAGATGTGTCCCTGTCACATGATAACACCGTAAATCTGATGTTACATTCCATTCCATAAGGTTATCCAAAGCGACTTACAAGTATACAACTAGATGGTTGGAGTCAGAACACAGGGCTGATACAGCACCGCTGGAGCAATGAGGATTAAGAGGCTCTTCTTAAGGACCCATGCTGGTAACTTCAGTGGACTTGGGATTGATAGCCCAACATCCTAACCACTGACCTACCAAACCCCACCGTATGTAACGGTTCAAAACTGAGATGTCAACAAACACTGAATCTGATTAAATTCCGAAAGTCAACGAAAACAGAGGATCCATTGTATTTACTTTTATTAGCTGTCCACGACCCACCCAGAACGTGTCCGACGCACAATTTGAGAAACTCTGCTCTAGACAGTATAACCGAAATCACATGGTGCACTGTGTTAAATTCTGTCTGCGACTCAGTTACACTCACAGGCATAAATGACTTTGGCAGAACACAAGGGTGGTGCGGAAAGAGTGCTGGGCACCTGCCGCTCCTGCCTGGACGTCTGAGGAGTAGCCAGAAGGTTTGGGGCAGCAGGTTTGGGGGAAATTCAGATATGCAATTCACCATGTTTTTGGACTGTGGGAGAAAACTGGACAACCTGGAGAAAACCCACATGAACACAGAGAGAACCTGGAATAATAACCTCCCAGAACGAGATTTAATAATAATAATATAATAATAATAATAATAATAAAATTTTATTTATGAGCGCCTTTCAGGTCACCCAAGGACACTACAATAAAAATTATTTGAACTTGTATCTCACTACTACTACTCCTGCGCGCCATCCAGATTGACTTTCTTTCATTTATCCAATATCTTCCACTTAATCCGCAACTAGGATCGCAGAGGGAAGTTCCCTATGTCCATCCAGGGAAGAATGTTGGGCTAATACACCCAGGACGCTGGGCAAATACAAATACACCAAGGACAGGGCACCAATCTATCGCTGGGCACACAGTCACACACACACACACACACACACACACACACACTACATTGAGGCAATTAAGGGCCTTTTTAGACTGTGAGACGAAATCTGAGAACCCAGAGAAAAACCACACAGACACAGAGAGAGAACACCATGAACAGTATTTGGACTGTGTGAGGAAACCGGAGAACACGGAGGAAACCCATGCAGACACCCATTACATTTACATTTAGTCATTTAGTCATTTACCAGACGCTTTTACCCGATGCGACTTACATCCCAACTTGGTTGGGGTCAGAACACAGTGCCCCATGGAACAATGAGGGTTAAGTGTCTTGCTCAGGGAACCACATTGGTAACTTCAGGGATTTGAACCCACAACTTTTTTTGGATTGCTAGCACAACACCCTAACCACTGAGCTACCTTACTGACTTTGGGATTTAAACCGGGAATCCCCAGCGTTGAGAGGTAAACGTGCAAACTATTAAGCAATCATCCCACCCAATAAGTATTCATGGGCAAAATATATTTTAACATCAGTCTGGGATTCAGATATGTGGTCTTCAGAGAAGACTTTGTCGCCACCTTCGAACCTGAATCCTAGGATGTGCTAACCGCTACACAATCACATCACCCAGCCAACAAAATCCCACAGATGTAAACAGATTGACGTGAAAACAGAGTGAAGTTAATGAAAGAGGGCAGATGTGGAGATCTGTTTGTAAATCGGGGCGATGGCAAAAAGGGTAGATCTATAGAGAGGTAGACAGGAACTGAGAAAGGTCATGGTGGTAACCGCACCTGCCCTGCAGATATCTGCACTCTTCCGTTTCAACTCTTTGAAGCTTAACCTGTCTCACTGGTTCTTATAATCTGGTTCTATTTCAGGCTTCTTCATTCATTTCCTCATTATTTTCCTCTCTCTCTTTCTTTCTCTCACGCTCGTGGCTTCCAGCTTTCTTTTTTACGTTTCACAGCAGGACAGAATGCGAAACAGAATGAAGCAGCTTGTTGTTATTGTCAACGAAATCTTATCTCTTTAGCTGTATGACTCAAAAATCCTAACGACACAACCGGAAGAACCTTGAGAAAACCCACGTAGACATGGGGAGAACATGGAAACTCCACCCAGATCGGCAATCGAACCTAGATCCACATGGGGTTCTCCATGCTCATCCAAGGGGAGGATGTTTTGGGTGCCCAGCGCTGAGAGGCGAACCTGCTAACCACTAAGCCACCGTGCACCAGAATTAAGACTAAATATATAAATTAATAATTGAATCTTATTAAAGTCCTGATGATACAGTGACAGCATTATTATTGTCCTGAACCCATTTCCTGCAGCGCGGCTGAGAATCTACACCAAACCGCGCACCCATTCATCTTCTGTCCTGTCAACTCGTAGCACTCAAGGCTGTCTGGAGAGAGGAGTGTGTGGAGGGTGAGGGAATGTGTGGAGGGCGAGGGAGTGTGTGGGGGACAGGAGTGTGTGTGGAGGGTGAGGGAGTGTGTGCCCATGTCCATATGTTCCAGCAGGGGACATAGGTCAGGAAGGCTTTTCTGCTGAGTCGGCAGGCTGGAAGCTCAGCTTGGTAAGAGAGGAAGTAAGAAAGCTCGCGCCGGGCCATATGTCCCTCTGTTTTACCTGCACAATGAGAACTACTGCTGCAGATCTAAACCGGATTAAAGGATGACTGCAGACATTTACAGTGGAATTAAACTCAATAGCTCCAAAAAAAACACACAATCACGAGAAAAGAAACATTTTCAAATTTCACTGTTGGACATTATACAAAACAGTTGCCACAACTACCATAATCCCGCATAAACAACGGTTGCCACAACTACTATAATCCCTCATACACAACAGTTGCCACAACTACCATAATCCCACATAAACAACGGATGCCACAACTACTATAATCCCTCATACAAAACTGTAGCCACAACTACTATAATCCCTCATACACAACAGTTGCCACAACTACTATAATCCCTTATACACAATAGTTGACACAACTACCATAATCCTGTATAAACAACGGTTGCCACAACTACTATAATCCTTCATATACAACGGCTGCCACAACTACTATAATCCCTCATACACAACTGTAGCCACAACTACTATAATCCCTCATACACTGCAGTTGCCAAAACTACTATAATCCCTCATACACAATAGTTGCCACAACTACCACAATCCTGTATAAACAACGGTTGCCACAACTACTATAATCCTTCATATACAACGGTGGCCACAACTACCATAATCCCGCATATACAACGGTTGCCACAACTATTATAATCTCTTATACACAATAGTTGCCACAACTACCACAATTCCGCATAAACAACGGTTGCCACAATTACTATAATACTTCATACACAACTGTAACCACAACCTCTATAATTTCTCCAAAACAACAGTTGCCACAACTACTATAATCTACTATAATCCCTCATAAATCCTATGATTTTTTGTATGACATCCATGCTGCTGATAATTTTGTTTCCTCCATTTAATTAGTTCCTTAATTTTTAGATTTTGGAAAGGGGTTAGCTCTTTTATCGTCCAAGTGTACGTGAAACGTGACACTATCCTTTACATGTAATTCTATATTTTCACAAACTCCTCCCTCTCTCTGTATATATATTCTCCTTTCTGCCACCCTCATTGTCTATCTGTTTTCTTCATGTGGGAGAAGGTGAAAGGGAGAAGGAGGGGAGGAGCATAATGAACAATGTGCACTTCAGGTTCAGACCCCGAAAATTCAATCTTTCAGCAGGGATAGGACACACACGCATACACACACACACACACACACACACACACGCACATTCCAGCCTTTCCAAACTACTCTCCAGCAAAAGAAAAGAAAAAGACAGAGCCAAGAAAATAGAAAAATGAAGAGATTGCAAACCTGACTGATGTTGTGCTGCCATCATGAAGTGTTATTGCAGAAGTGTAAACGAAACAGTGACATCCATCAAAGAACAGAACCGCTGTAAGGACACTGTCTATGAAAACGGCATCAAATCACTTTGGCGAGTTTATTTTTATATCGGCGTCATTTACAATTTGATCAGTTCGTTAAAAATCACACAGCTGCAGCATGGGAAATTTTGCATCACTCTTGTTGCTCCAAATGACACTCATCAGAGAATCAGTTGTGGGATGTGATTCAGGTCAGAGCTCACAGTGGTGCACCAAAGTACCCAGTCTTACACACCACTAACAGTCTATGTTCATGCACCTTTTAAATAGCAACCCTGCTTGTGAATATATCTCCCCCTGATGGGCGTGGCCGTCTTATTGGGAGGTGTGTTGAGGTACATTTCTGGCATATTGCTATCTTGGCGATGGAAAACAAAGGTGACTGAAAACAACCTAGACAGACGTTAATAGTCAGATGTTCATCACTATTTTGGCAGTGAATGCTAAATAGAACTGAATGCTATTAACTATCACTGTACAGAGAATGCATATAGTCTACACTAGAGGTTCTCAATTGGTCTCAGCCCAGGGCCCAAATTTTCTCATGGTTTAGTGATTCACTTTTACAGAATACAAACGGGAAAAAAATATTTTTTATTTGTTTGTCCATTTAGATCAATGTCAATCCAGAAAAGTTCACGCCAAAATACATAAAAAAACACATTTTATAGCGAATAAATGTCGTGTTTATTATTGAAAATAAAACAAAGATATTACAGAACAGCTTTTACTTTTCTCACCATCTAAATGTTCATTCATTCATTCATTCATTATCTTCCGCTTATTCCTTTATGAGGGTCGCGGGGGGGGGGGAAGGGAGAGATCATCTGGGG
>JAOUQT010033399.1:0-11358 GCA_025769995.1 Xyliphius kryptos
GATCCGGAATTAGCAGCGATTTAAGGTGAGAAGATGGTGCCCTGGTTCATGAAGCTGCTGGCAGCTCCTGAATCTATAAAGGCAGGGAGAAAGAAAGCCTGATTTAAGTAGATTATCTGAACCTGAATGATCTTAGACTGAGCAGATTAGAGATGTAATCACTGTATTAGAGGTAATAGTCTAAATTATATATAAATGTACATCCTCTCTGTATAAATCCTCTGTCTTATGTCAAACCTAGTGTCACTAGCTATCACGGCTTGCGACATTCATGCTTTTTCTCATCTGGCCCACACACCTGTGCAGATCCACCCTGCAGTCAGATGCCTGCAAAATTCACCTGTTCCTCATCATCATTCTGGGGTCATTATTAATAATAATTATAATAAATAGAAAATGCAGGTCCTGCAGAAACTGCAATGTGTGTTGCGCCGGTGCGTCCCTGCGTCTCTGCTTATACCTGCATTTCTTATATTGTGAGAATTTTATACTGTAGAGTGGGTCGTATAAGTGCTTCTGCCACAATACAATGATTAAACATTTTTGATGGCAAAATCCATTTTGAGCCAGATATCGTTGTACCTATTTATTTAAATACAATCATTTACCTGCAATATATTCTCTCTCCTGAATTTATTTTTTGCTATATTTGTGTAAGTGTTTAATGAATGAATGGATGAAGATAACCAAAAGTTTACAAGCACACTTCTTTTTAAATGTCCTTGAACCTCTTCACAGCACAGAATCAGGGCTGTGTATCTTTTTTTGTGTTTCTAGACCTTAATAACTGATAACTAATGACTGATATTTTATTAATCCCCACAGGGGAAATGCTTTCTCTGCATTTAACCCATCCAGGAGTTCAGCCATTCATTGCCTAGAGTGGGGATCGAACTAGCGATCTGTGGGTTCCCAGCACTCTACCTTATCCATTAGGCTATGGCTGTCCCAATGCATCTTTTGATATGATTGTTTTTCTCCTACTCCTCTTGTCCACTTACCTCTCACATCAACATGGCATTTTTCTTTTTCAGACCATTCTCTGTAAACCCTAGAGATGGTTGTGTGAAAAAAATCACAGTATATCACCAGAAATACCCAGAGGAACCCATCTGGTACAAACATCCTGTCATGTCTCTGCTCTGCACACACTTTGCTGTTATCTCTAAATGTTTTTGTTGCTTAGTTGTTTCTTGCCTTTTCATTATTTTACCCTGCTGATGGCTACTTTCCTTGTCCCAGGGTTCCCAACGAGTAGTGGATTATCACAGCTTCTAGCTGGTGGAACGAGCCAGCATTGAAGATGACATTCTAGAGAGGGCGTCTACCGGAGATTCTGTGTAACTAGCTTCTTGGGATGACATCATGACACTAGATTCCCTTATCACCACAGCCATCAGATTAGATGATCTGCTGTGCCAGAGATCAGTTCCTACAGCTTACCCCCACATACCAGCAGGCCCTGATCTGCAACCCAGGACGTTGGGACCATCCTGGCTGTCCACCAAGAGAGTGACCGACTCAAGCAACTACAGCTCTGCTTCTATTGTGGGAAACCTGGCCATGGTGTTTGAGAGTGTCCCAGTCTTCCCCAACAGAAACCTACAATAGCTAATGCAGTGACCAGTACTGTACCTGATTTAATAAGTACAGATAAATTATGGTAATCAGGTGTTGTTTCTCCCTGCCCTTATAGACTCGGGTGCTGTGGGGAGCTTTATGGACTCCTTCACAGCCAAAACCTTAAACATCCGAATAAGAGCCATAGATGAGGGTCCCATTTGAGGCGGTAGTGTCACTCATCGCACCCCTCTGTTGAGGATGACTGTGGGAATACTTCATGACGAGACTATATCTTTCCCTATTACTGATGAAAGGGAGAGGCCGAAAAAAGACTGTTATATTATTGTTAGTTATAGAACCATTTATTAGATGTATACAGATTGCATCACATTACCCAAATGAGGATGGGTTCCCTTATGAGTCTGGTTCCTCTAAAGGTTTCTTCTTTTTTTACTCAGGGTGTTTTTCCTTGCCACCGTCGCCACCGGCTTGCTCATCTGGGATAAATCGTTTTCTTTAAAGCTGCTTTGGGACAATGTCCATTGTTAAAAGCACTTTATAAATTGAATTTAATTAAGAGTGAGGTGGATTGTGTTTTGTTTTTGGTTGTTTTGTGGCTTGTTTTAAATCCCCATGCATTCTTTTACACCTTGCAGACACAAACTCAACAAACTCGTCCAGTGTTGCCAGTTTCTCAGTAAAAAAGTTGTTATTGGCTGTCCTGAAAGTCGAAAAATGACAATTTTTTTTTATTTTGCATAAAACACGGCAGCGCATGTGCAGTATCTGTTTAGCTTTGTGGATGCAGAGGAGCTGATCTGCTCTCTGTTCTGACCGAGACTGAGTGCCAGTCAGAGTTTTGGGACGGGGGATAGACTCGTGACTTCTCCCGCTGACGGTAACTGAAAAACAATATATGCTTTAACGTCAGAGTCTCCAGGTCTCCAAAAACACCAGAAAAATCTCTAGATTTGTCGTTAGTCGCTTTTTTTTAAAAAGTTGCTAAATATATAGCGACAGTGTTGGTAAACCTGGTTTCTTGTGTTTATACAGCGCTTTAATATAGCGCTTGGCCCAGGAAATGACGGACAGCTTTTCATCTAATCCGCTTTGGACTTTGGACTCCCATCATGCAGTGCACCAACTATAAGAACAGGTGGAAGCAGAGTATGTTCTCTTTTTACTGGCGTTGTAGAGCTGAGCAGTCTTCAGAATGTGTGAGCCCCCCAAAAATGATATTAATATAAATTATATTTAAAAGAAAATAAAATGCCAGACTCTTCAAGGGCCCTCCCCACAATTGGTAAATGGGAACTAAGGGGACCCCTTACCACACCCGTGGTCCAACCCATCTCAGTCTGCCCTCTCTAATTTTGTCTCCCATTTTTACAACCTGGAATGTCCCCCGGGTGTTCTCATTTCTAATCCTGTACAACCTGGTCACTCCCAAAGTTAGCCTCAATATCTTAAGCTCTTCCACCTCCAGCTCTGCTTCCTGTCTTTGTCAGTGCCACTGTCTCCAACCGATACAACAAGGCTGGTCTCACTACTCTTATAAACCTTTCCTTTCACTTTTGCGGTGACCCTTTGTCACACATCATTCCTGACACTTTTCTACATCCACTACACCCTGACTGTATTTTTTTACACACTCTCCATTTCCTTGGATCGTTGATCACAATCTAAAATAGCTATACATGAAAAACTAATATTATAAGAGTGTAAAAAGCCCTATAAATAAAATACTTACAAAATATTAAAACGGAATAAAAATCAGAATTAAAAGTTTGAACACTCGTAGTTGTTTTTCCATTTATAGCACCTTTGCTTCAAACGTGTGTAACGGTCATATACTGTATTTTGGACTATAAGCTCCTGAAGGGAGGGTTTTAAACTATATTTGGAATCTATATTTTCGTGGACCTGGCAACCCTGACTGTTCAAAACCCCGTTTTTTTTCTTATTTGGTCAGGCTTTGAGAGAAAGGAGCGGCTGCTGTACAAGAGAAAGCGCTTTTTTATCCCTTCAGTCTCAGCTCTAAGTTTAATGTCGTTTTATCAGGTGTTTATTTGTCCATTATAAATCAATCCAAAATGTTTATATTTGTCCAAAATAAATAAAATGTGATAATTTTATTCAAAAATAATCACCACTGATGGTTTTATTATTATTAGGATAGCTAAATATACTGCTGTTGAATGTTTCCGCGGCACTGTTAGGAAGTCTTTCCCCGAATTTGTTAGGATCATTGGGATCATCATTATCATCATTATGGACGTCATGTGAAACTCCAGCATCTTCCATGAGCTTCAGCTGATCCACGACACTGGCTACTTTTCCGCATTGCTGTCTCTGGAGGAAAACTGGCAGCAGGTAGAAACGTCTAACCACCTAACTAACTAATGTATGTAAGCAAACCTGTTTCATCGGATTTAGAATTTTACAAGCTTCTGAATTTATTTCAAATTCGTGTGGATTTTTGTGCTTCTCTTTCACATCAGATTTTTCCCCTCTGAATTCAGCAACTGGAATTATTATTAATAATTAAAATTTAAATTGTTAAAATATATATTCAACATATTCAGTGTTAAAAATGCAGAATCAGGCGGCACGGTAGTGTAGTGTGTGTATATCGCTATCGCCTATTGCCAGTTCACGTGGGTCTTATCCGGGTGCACAGGTTTCTGCACGCATTCCAAACACATGCTCGTTAGGTTAATTGTTGCCTCTAAAGTGGCTCCTTAGTGTGTGAATGTGAGTGTAACTTTGTGTGCCATACAATGTTATTCCTTGTGCCCAGAGTTTATGGAGGGGGCACTGACCGGGACCGGGCACTGAACCCCTGTGGATTAGGCAGAAGATAATGGATGGAGGGAATGTTACAAGACATTATTGCACTGTCACTTACACTGTCAGTTGCAGCTTTTGATGCATGTTACTCTTTTGTTAAACTATCACTTATTTTTACATGTACTTCCTGATACATTGTTGCATCAACACTACTAGAAATAAAAATAAACAAAACACGTTTATTTATCTTGGAACACGGAATACTAAAGAACAGATACAAAACATAGTAAACATCCAATAGAATATTAATGTCATAAAACAAACACTTACAGTATATAGGTCATATAGACAGTCTGATCAAGGGGTAAACTGGCAACAGCTGTCGATTCAATTCTCGAGACCATTCATTCCAGGATTCATTTATTTTTCCAGGTGACATAGCATTACTCAGCATATTAGGATTATGCCACATGCAGTGTATATCTCCAAATTCCATATAAACCATACATAGCCATGTAAATATTGCAGGTTAAATGTTGGAATTTTTAGAAAGTGTGAATACAAAAAAATCAGTTACTGGTTCACAATATAATAAATTGGATTTTATACATTCTGTGAATGTTCATCTTCATTTATTTATTAAGCCTTAAGAAGAAAGACCTGTCATTAGGCGTAGTGAATACATGACCTCTGGAGTGGGTTTTGAAAAGTAAGTGACATATTCTCTAATGTATGCTCGCACCTTGGAACAGACTGCATCCCACAGTATGACACACTAATATGCTACACACACCAAGAAACAGTAACATTGTGTAATAAAACCTAATGCATTGTAACAAATGCTGTAACCCATACTGATTCACTGTATCACAATAACAATCTGTAACACACTAATACATTGTAACACATTTTAACACATTGTATCACAGTAACATATGGTAAACATACTGTATCACAATAACAAACTGCAACACACTCTCACACCATTCACAATCTAACACTGAAGCTGTAAGTATAAAAAATAAAATGCTTTCTGGCTCAGAAATAAGTTCCACTCAAAAATACACACAAGATCTATCAGGATAACCTGTATTATCTAAGTGTGTGTAGATTGTAAATAGTGTGTAAATAGTTCTAAACACGGAGAGAAACTGAGAGTTTCTGGGATGCACATATAAAATGACCCCCGTAACACAAAAAATAAAATAAATAGCATGAGCAGCACAAAGTGTTGTGATATAAAAAACCACGAGCATATGATCTAGAACATCTTCAGCCATGACCCAACTGTTTTCCTCTGGACTGTATCCTTTTCAGGCAACCAGTTATTGAAGCTTTCCTCGATGTCGCCGGGAGTCCAGAAGGTCTTTAATTGCATACACAGCTTCATCCTCCACAGACCTGGGTGGTGCCTGATTTTCCTTTACTTCAGCTAGGGGACCTTATGTAACTGGTTTAAGCAGACTTACATGGAAAGTGGGGTAGATTGGCCTTCCATGGGTATAATAGAAGCTGATACTCCTTGAATAAACAATTCTGCAGTTTCCATGACTATGGACAGAGGAAAGAACAGTACTGACTTGGAAAACCGTTCTATAACCACTTAGATAGTGTTGTTACCTTCAGAGGGTGGCAGATCGGTTACAAAGTCCAGGGCTATATCGGCACCAAGGTCACTCAGTGATGGCCAAGGGCAGCAGTTTACCAGGTGTTAGGGTATGAGGGTTCTTTGCTTAAGCACATACTGAACATGACTTAACAACCTTGTTAATATCTTGGGCCACCAATATTTAGAATTAATAAGCTCCAAGGTACATAGAGTTCCTGGGTGACCCGAACCTGGAGTTACATGAGCCCAAGCGATGAGACGACCTCGTAGAGCAGCAGGCACATACAGGGGACATTGGTTGAGTCCTTTGGTGGGTTGTTGGCCCAGATCTTTCTGTCAAGTTCCTACCGGATGGCATTTATGAACTTCTCTGGAGGAACAATGGGATGGATCTCTGCTTTGGAGGATTCGTCCTCGAACAGGCTGGTTAGGGTGTCCGCTTTCCTGTTCTTGCTTCCTGGTCTATATAAGATGGGCGAAGTTGAAACGGGTAAAAAACAGGGCCCACCGAGCTTGCCTTGGATTTAACATCTTGGCTGCCTTTAGGTACTTTAGGTTCTTGTGATTAGTGAAAATGAAAAAAAGGAGTGTCTCTATTCTTCCAGAGCCAGTTTAACAGCCAATAGTTCATGGTCCCTAACATTATAGTTGCACTCTGCAGATAATAATTTCTTAAGAACGCTACTGGATACAATTTATTAGGTTTTTCCTGAAGTTGGGACAGGATGGCACCCATTCCTATCTCAGAATCTACCTCTATGCAGAATGGCAACTCAGGGTTAAGGTGCTTTAGAATATGGGCCCTGGTGAAAGCACCCTTAAATGCATTGAACACTTAAGTAGTTTTTTTGGACCAAAAATGCTTCGGGTTTTCTTTGAGCATGTTTGTTAGTGGCGCAGCAATCGAACTGTAATTTTTGATAAAGCGTCTGTAGAAATTTGCTAACCCAAGAAAGCGCAGAAGATCTTTTACAGTTTTGGGTTGGGGCCAATTGACCACCTCATCCACCTTGTTCTGGTTCATGCCACTGCCCTCGGGCCCAATCTTTTAGCCCAGGAAGTCAATCTCGCTCTGATTGAACAAACATTTCTAACATATAGGAATGACACATGACCCTTGGGCAGCTAGGCCAACACGGGGTACTGTGGGGAATCGGTAATGAGGAAGGATATTGTTTCTTCATGCAGTACTCCCACAGTATCCGCAACGGAGGGGTACGATGGGTGACGCTGCCGCCTCCGATAAGACCCCTATTAATGGCCCTTATTCGGAGCCGATGTTGTAGCTCCACACTCACGATGTTTACAATGTCCTATGACAGTGGAGGAGTCCAGCCATCACTAAACCTTGCTGCATACGAACCTCCATTTCCCGGAGTGCGTGCTATGACTCCTCCAAATGCTGTGCGCTTAATAACAACGCTTGTTGGTATTGCGAGCTGTCTGCTGCCTCCATGTCGGAGGTGCAAACTGTAAAATGACCCCAGAACACAGATGTGGAGACAATTGCAAGTTTATTTTAGCGCACTCAAAAAAACAAAAAGCATGAGCAGCACAGATAGTTGGGATATAAACAAACACAGGATTAACAGCAACACAAGATGGCCGCAAGCAACACTCAGAGGATATTACTGTAACTCGGGCAGGGGCTCCACAACACTCTCAGTAGTTCTGTTATAACATGCACAAGAACACAAAACATGCGCATGGGTTTTTCATCGGAGATGTAAGCATATGAGCAAACATAAATATAGGTAAACAACAGGCTAACAGTGCTAATAGCTAATTTAGGCATAGTAAATAAAGCACACAAGAGAACATAGAAACACAGTCAATAGAGAATCACTGAGCATAGCAATCTGTGTTAACCTGTGAGGCACTCTAGCCTAGAATGATGTTAAATTCCTTACTGGAAAAGCTGATTGCAGCTCTCCTAATCAGCTTTAGGTAAAGTCTCAAGTCTCAAGTAGTTTTATTGTCATTTCATCCATATACAGTGTTACAGTACACAGTGAAACGAGAAAACGTTCCTCCAGACCAAGGTGCTACATACAACATTAAAGTGCACTAGTGCAAACAGTAAACACAGTACGAACAATAAATACACAACAGTACAAACTGAAGTAAGTACAAGTAGGAAATATTGTAATTTTGTATGAAAGTGGCATTGTGCTGTATGAGGTTTTTGTGAACGTTATTTAAACAGGGAGTGTGTGTGTGTGTGTGTTCAGTTCAGACTCCGATTGTTCAGGAGTCTGATCACCTGAGGGAAAAAACTGTTGCAGACTCTGGATGTGAGGGCTTGAATGCTTCAATACCTTTTTTCCAGACGGCAGAAGGTTGAAGAGTGTGTGTGTTGGGTGTGTATGGTCACCCACAATCCTGAGCGCACTAGTCAAAATTGTTTGACTATTTGCAAACAGTGTTGTTTACAAAGTGGTGAACCACGCCCCAGCATTTTAGGGATGCTCCCCTTATACCCACACTTGACCCTCACCTGTTTCCAGTTAACATTTGAAGTTGTATACATTCTGTTGGAAAGTAATATTTGGAAATCTTAAATCATTTTGAAAAGCTCCATTAATGCTGAGTCATCAAGATAAACTCACTAAGGTTCTTACGATTTTAGAAGACGATCAGAAGGGGGATGAATATTTCTACTCCACTAGATCTCTGTTATCATAACCACAAAACCATCAATTAGATGTTGTGTGATCTGTAGGTGCACAAGAGAACAGTGAGGATTCATTGGTGTTTAAGACGCTCGTCCCTAAGCCCATCCTGCAGCGCCACGTTTCTCAGCTCCAGGAGCACCGGCTCGTCATACTGTCTGGACCATCGGGCACCGGGAAGAGCTTCCTGGCTGCAAGGTTGGCTGAGCATGTGGTACTCTTGGAAGGACACGCACTGAACAAACAAATCATCACATCTTACAGTGTGGACAACAAGTCCATCAAGGTGATCTGTGACTTAATTATGTTGTTTATTGAAATCTGATTGCGACAAAATATTATTTATAATATTTAATAATGCAAATAGTTGAAATGCTAAACTGAAACAATTCTGTTCACTAGGAACTAATGCAGTACCTGTCTAACATAAGCGAGCAGTGCAGCAGCAACTCCGGGGCTGTAAATACACCTCGAGTCGTCATCATCGAAAACCTGCACCATGTTGGGTCTCTAAGTGACATTTTCAACAGTCTGCTGAAGTGCAAACACCAGCGCTGGTTAGTAGCAACACTGGAAAAAATGGTTCACACTGATTTAAATCCATTTTACTTGTATACCCACAATTGCACACCTTCACTATGCGGGTTACTTTACAAGAATACAGTGGTGATTTTATTCCTCACTTAACTTTTTGAGGTGGTGGCATATTATATAACAGATGTTCCACATGGTATTAAAAATAATTCAACAGAATTTCAAGTCTCCAAAAAATAATATTTCCAAATGTCAAGAAGATCCCGGGTTCGAGCCCTGGGTGGAGTTTCTGTGTGGAGTTTGCATATTGTCTTTCTTCCCACATTTCAAAGACATGCATGATAGATTAATACGTGTCTGTAAATTGCCTGTTAGTTTGTGAATGTGTGTGTGTGTGGGCTCTATGATGGATTGGCGTCTAGGGTGGACCCGGCTTCCCCTTGACCCTAACTAGGATTAAGTGGGTATAGAAAATGAATAAATGAAGGATCTGCAAATAAGTTCTGACAAATTTGCATAAATATCTATAGTTTTCATTATTGCACCACTGTCAAATTGGACAGTTGCAATTTAGAAGCTGGGACATGATTACGTTTATTAATTCGTGTATATGTGTATGTATGTTTATCATTAAATTATTAGAACAATGTCACTGATGGGGTATTAAAGGTCATTACATTAACCTTGATGGTACTTGTGGAAACACTGTATAATGATCATGTTTGGTTTTTTTGTAGCCCCTATATAATTGGCACTATGAACCAAAGGTCATCATCTACATCCACCCCGAATCTTCAACTTCACCATAATGTCAGGTAGGCTGTTTTTAGCCATGATTTACAGTCCAATAGCTTTGTATATGATGCATGGCTGTATTTTACTCTGGAACCTTCTTTTGTCATCTCAGCAGCTGTGGGTTAGATTAGCCTTTATACTCTCCACAAGAGGACACAATTCTTGCTTAGGTCATGTTCCATAGACTGATATTAAATGGAGTAGCTCAGTGAGTAGATCATGGTGCTGGGATAAGCCAGGTGCCTTGGTAACTGGGGATCGAATAACCAGGTGGGGCTATGATAGCTGTAGAAAGATCAAGATGCTCAGTCAGTCTTTTTTTGTAATAATAATAATAATTGATACTTTTATCCCCGTAGGGAAATTCTTTCTTTGCATTTAACCCATCTAAGGGTGCACTTAGGACAGATGTTTACAGTGTGCTGTCTCCCTATTGAGGCACACAGGGAGTAGTTGGGGTTGTGTGCTTTGCTCAATGACACTTCAGCCATGACTTACCTGGAGAGGGGATGAAACCGGCAAACACTACCCTATCCCTCTACCCTAACCATTAAGCCTCAGCTGTCTACATATAAATTAGCATAGTTTACACTTTCTGGAATATAAGTTAATTAATTTATAGAATATATACACTATATTGCCAAAAGTATTTGTTCTCCTGCCTTGACTCGCTTATTTAGCTGTTCGACTATGCAAACCCATTCCATGAAGCGCTCTGCACACTGGTCTGCACACTGGTCTTGAGAAATGTCACGACTGGATTTGTTGCACAGGTGGCATCCTATCACAGTCCCATGCTGGAATTCACTGAGCTCCTAAGAACGACCCATTCTTTCACAAATGTTTGTAAAAACAGTTTGCATGTCTAGCTTGATTTTATACACATGTGGCCATGGAATGTGATTGGAACACCTGATTCTGATCATTTGGATGTGTGAGCAAATACTTTTGACGATATAGTGTATACAGAACAATATTTTCCAGATGCTCTATAAAACTAATTTACTTATAAAACTACAAATTATGCAATGTAATTTTTTGAAGAAAACACGCAGTGGATAGTGCTGTGACCCGCATTCCAAAGACATGCATGATAGGTTAATTGGTGTCTCTAAGTTGCCTGTTAGCGTGTGATTATGTGTGTCGGCATTCCCTATGATGGATTGGTGCCTTGTCTAGAGTTGTTTCTGCCCAGAGTTGTTGGGTGGGCACCGGCTTTCCTGTGACCCTAAAACTAGGATTCAGCGGGTATCGAAAATCAATGCGTAAATGTACAGTATTAAGTTCAGCAAGTTGTCTTCTCATGTCTAAATTCATTGAGTTGTAGCCATATGATTGGCTGATTAGATATTTGTGTTAACAAGCAATTGAACAGGTATACCCAATAAATTAAGT
>JAOUQT010033417.1:0-11357 GCA_025769995.1 Xyliphius kryptos
GGGTGACAGTGGGCCTCTGGTTCAGAACATGCGGGGTGATGATGATGAAGAAGCAGACTGAGACTGTAATAACCTGAGCCGAGGTGCAGAGCACAAACAGCATCTTCACTTCAGTGACCGGATATGAACAACCACCCAACTCACATCCTGCAGCACGCGGGCCCCCTGCTGGACACGTGTGTATTTTAAACTCTGCCATCGTCTCTCTCTCTCTGTGTGAGTGAGTGTCTGTGTGAGTGAGCATCTGGTGTAAAACACTTGGCCAAGTCTAGAGTTCATCACTGTGGCGCCCCCTGGATATAACGAAGAGTATAACAGAAAGAAAAGAACAAGCTAATGGAACAGGAGTGATTTTTACACACAGGTTCCATGTTTACATTGTTCTGTCCAACTGTAAATACAAATCTGAATCTTGGCAGCCTGTCTGTAAGTCTCGTTATCAGGATTCATTCAGAGACGCGCAGGATTTATATTCTTAAAAACAAAAGACAAAATCGAATAAAACAACTGAGATTTATTTTCAAAGTAAAAATATCTTTATTCAGTAAATGTGTTAGAACCCTGTTTTACATTTCATCTGTTAGTTCAGCTTCTGAATTGCTTACAGATTAGTTTATTGAACTTATGATCAAAAATAAAGAATCGTGATATTTTAATACATCTGATTAATAATGACTGAATTCAACTTTTCAGTTACTACAGAGTTACCACCATACTGTGATCTATAAAAACACAGGAGTAAAATTTAAAGTCAAAGCAGATAATAAATGTATAAAAACACAACCTCATGAGCAAAGCAGGAACCAAAACAGTAACCAAAGCAGGAACCAAAGTAGGCTGATTAATCATGTTAAAGTCGACCAATAAGGCTTTTCTAACTCTAAGACTCCCAAACCCGATGTTGATTGATAACATGGTATAGTAGGTAAAATAAGTATGGATGAAGTTATGGAGGAACTGGCTGACAGGTGCAGCGTGGGTATTAGTAGTTGTTAACAGAGGTGTAGCTGTAAGTGACGGTGGAGGAGTAATCAACACTGCCTCTCCGAGAACCACTTCTAGAGCCGCTCCTGGATCCGGCTCTAGAACCTGTACGGGAACTTGAGCCAGAAGCCACGTTGTATGGACTGCTGATGCCCTTTGTGGACATGGAGGTGGCTTGAAGCATCTTCATTCCGTTGTTCTCTTCCACCATGCAGTTGTCCATGGCCTCTTTGTAGGAGATCTTCAGCTTGGTTTTGGGGCAGGTGAGGCTCTTTAAATAGTTCCTGGTGTCTTGCAGCTTTTGGGCTCCTTTGCCATCTAGCCATCCTCTTCGTATAGCCTCCTCAATGGAGACTCGTTTGTTGGTTTCTGGTTCGAGGAGTCCACCTGTGAGGTACTGGAACTCCAGAAACCTCTGCCCAGCCTCATATGGAAGCCATTTTTCCTTCATGGCCTCTGCGGCAGACATTTTTCTCTTGGTCTTCACATCCTCAAAACCCACAGATGCTTTCTGAGCTGGTTTGAGCTTACTGACCATGTCCTCATCTATGACGCTCTCTCGTACAGCGTCTTGCAGGGACATCCTCTTGCCAGTGGAAGGGTTTATGATGCCTCCAGTGCAAGCCTGAGCTTCCAGCAGCCGCTGAGCAGTGATATTGTCCACTATTCCGCGACGCTGCGCCTCAGTTATTGTAATCTTCTCCAAAGTTTCAGTATCAAAGATGGCTGCAACAGGACTCTGGTCATCAAAAATGTCAGAAGGAGGGGAGAGTGTGATGGAAACGCTAGCAAAGCGCTTGCGAACCGTCGGAGAGGATGGCGTGACTTCGGTCGGACTGCTGCAGGTTGTGACATCATCTGCAACACTGGTGCAGATGGCAAGCTCAGAACTGTTAGCCTTGCTTGAAAGTAAATTAGCAAACTGAGTGAGGGTCATGGATCCAGTGCGGTACTGGTCTAAAGCACTTTTAGTAACGATGCCTCGATCCAGGGAATCCTGAACGTCGTACTGGTTACCCGTCTTGCGGTCGACGATGACGAGCCGAGTCTTGCCAGCTGAATCTGTAATAGTGATCTCCTCCCACTCGCACTCTTGTTCAGAAAGATTCAGAAACGTGTCGTAGTCGATCAGCTCCTTGTGGTAAGCTTCACGTACAGACATTTCTTTGCCCGTGTCCGGGTCAACAATCACCACTCTTCGTTTACGCAGGGTATTTTTCTGGCTTGACTGCTGTTTCGGCTTGGTCTTATCCTTCAGCGGCAACAGGGTCAGGCCCGTCTTTGGGTCTTTGATGCATCTCTTCTGTAACTGCAGATAGGTCAGGTTTTCTTGAGTGTTCGGGTCAAAAAACCCTTTCGTGTCATCACCTTCATAAGTCAGGATTTCATTTAGCTCACGGTCAAAGTAGCCTCTCCTGTAAGCCATGTCCACGTCAATGCGATGGCTTTCCTTGGGGTCTATGATACCACCACTGGCTATCTGAGCCTCCAGAAGCCGAATTCCATGACCCTTTTCAATGAGTTCTTTCTCAATAGCTTGGAAGAGGGAGATCAGTTGTCCTGTAGAAGGATCACGATATCCAGTGACGGCTTTTTCAGCGGACAACAGTTTACTTTTAAATTCTTTTCCCACAAGGCCTCTCTTGTGTGCATCCTCCACGGTCATGTAGGCATTATTGACAGGATCGATCATAAATCCAGATGCAGCTTGAGCTTCAAGAAGCTCCAGGGTGGTACCTGGACGAAGGAGGCCATCCTTCATGGCCTGATAGAATGGCATGACTCGGTCCTGAGCTTCGTCGTAAACACCAGCAATACAGTTGGAACCAGCCAGGTACGGCTTAAGCCTGTTCTCGATATCCTTGGTTGTGAGCAGGCCTTGTTTGACTTTGTCCAAATCCGATTGCTTAATCAAGTTGGAACTGACCAATTCGTTAAGAGAGACCTGGCCGCGAATGCCCTGAACAAAACCTGAATCGGCTTGATTTTCTTTCTTCACACGGAGCAGTAGAAGCCCAGTTGCTGGTTCTGGGGTGCATTTCTTCCTTAAATCACCGTAACTGATCTTTTCTTTGGTTTCTGGATCGAGATAACAGGTTGGTTTTCTGTTCAATCCACGGTAAAGATCTTCATCAATTAGGTTGCGATCCAACGCAAGATCTTTGGGCAAAAAAATGCTCAACACCGGATCAATAATTCCCCCGACTGCCTCCTGAGCCTGAAGTAGTCGAAGGGCCGTCTCCTTACTGACCTGACCTTTCTTACACGCTTGTCCAACAGACAGAACCTTTCCCGTGAACGGATCCTTAAAGCCCGTGCATGCTGCCTCCGCTGTGATCAGGGCGTCTCTGTCTCCTGTCTCCACAACTCCTCTGGAGCAGGCGGAGTCCACGCTCATCCTCTCGTTGTATTTTGGATCAATGATGTGTCCTGTGGCAGCCTGAGCTTCCAGCAGCATCACTGCACTCTCTGAGCTCAGGAGGTTCTTACTTTTGGCTTCCGAAATTGGCATCTTACTCTGCGAGTCCGGCACCACACCCGCAATCACACCAGTACCTCTTAGGCTAGTTTGAATGTCCAGGGACACTTCGGCCACAGATCTTTGGCCTTTTAGCAGCTTTTCGAGAGTAGCCTTATCAATGACCCCACAGTCGCAGAGCTGGTGAGCCGTCACCTTTTGGCGAATTCCATCAAAAACAAGCTTTGATGGGTCAACCGTTGGCACTTTCTCATCTGTCTGAGTTTGTATTGAGAATGCACTTGGACGCTGCTGCAGCTTCCTTAGCTCCCTTTCAAGAGCCTCCCTCCTGCGGTTCAGTTCAGACACCTCTGACTCAGAGCTCTGCAGTCGGGTTCTGTATCGCTCCTCCACGCTCCTCAACTCTGAAGTTAGTCTGGTGATCTCACTGCGCAGTGACGCTCGTTCCCTCTCTGCTTGATCTTTATCTGTCTGACACTGTCGAACCTGACCCTCCTTTAGCTCATATTGGCTCTTCCAGTAGGTGAAGTCCTTGCGGATCTTATCCATTTCTTCCTGGAGACGTTGCTTCTGACGCAGTTCTGATTCCAGGCTCACTTTAATCCGAGACAGCTCCTCCTCACTGCGCTGCTGCTTTCCTTTGTCCGTTTCCAGCATCTTTAGCTTGGCTTGAAGGCTATCCCTCTCTTGGAGGATCACTTTGTAGTTTGTTTGAGATTCATTGACAATCAAAGAAGTCTGAAAAACAAAAGAGAAAAATGTCAAGCCAGGATACACAAAACCAAACAGCCATTAAGGATGAAACAAAAAAGCCAACAGTCAGCCGTCATGTTCAGGCATTTGGTGGATTTGTTAATGCAATTTTTCCACAAAGATACCTCCGTAAACTGCTTATGGATTTTGACATTTTCCGTCTTTAAATGTTCCCTTTCTTTTGTCAGGTCATTAATGCGGGCCTGAAGTTCCTGGCTTCTTTTATTGGAGCTCTGCAGCTGAAGTTGGATAGCTGATAACTGTGCTGAATGTTCACCATCCTTATTGTTCTTCAGATCATCTCGTTCCTGACGTAAGCCCCTAAGCTCCTCCTCAAGCCTTAGTCGTTCCTTGGTGAGTTTCTGAGTGAGGCTCTGGAGCTTGTCGAGCTCCGTTGTGCTCTCGTTCAACACTCTACTCTTCTCCTCAATGGTTTTGTACAAAGTCTCGTTGCGTTGGTTGACCTCTCGGACGCGAGCCTGCTCTTGGATCAGTTGCTGTTGCAGAGCCTTTAGCTCAGGTATCATCTTGTTGAGATTCTCAGACGTCACGGCGTGCTCCCGTCTGCTCTTGTCCAACTCGTCCTGGAGACGCCGCAGGTCCTGTTCATACCTTCGACCAGAGGCACTCTCCTCCTCCTTATGGATGCGGAGGGTGTTGATGGTAGTTGTGTATTCTCTACACAGATTGTTTACTCTTTCCAGTTCAGTCTCGATCCTCTTTCTTCTCGTGAGTTCGTCCTGGCCGCTCTTTTTCTCCTTTTCCAGTTCAGTTTCAAGGTTGTCGACGATGAGCTGCAGGTCTCTGAAGCGTGTCTGCAACCTGGCTGCATTCTGTTCCACCTTGTCCCGCTCACTGGCTTGTTTTTCTAACTCAACACGGACGAGTGTGGTCTCCTGCTCGTGGATTTTCATCCTGTTGATGGATTCCAAGGCGGATGCATGTTTAGCACGCAGCTCTGCTTCAGCCCGCCCGAGTCTTTGGTTCTCCAGTTCTAGAGTTTTTCTCTTGCTAGTCTCATCCTCCAGGTTACGTGTTAGCATGGATATCTCCCGGACCTTCTCTTGTGTTTCCCTTTTGGTCTGCGCAAGGTTATTCTTGAGCCGGTCCTCCAGCTCAGTCTTCTGACGTGTAATATTTTGCAGACGTATCTCCAGTTCATTTCTTATTCTGCTTTCCTCTGTCTCAGAGGACCGCAGCTTGTGCACTTCCTGTTCAGCCCTCTCCTTGGCCTCTAACATATGACTCATGGATAAATTAAGCCTTCTGAGTTCATCTTCAAGATTTCGATTGGCGTCTGAGAGCCTGTCTATCTCCATTTTCAGGGTTGCAGTGTCCTCCTCTTTCTGTTGTGAGGCCTTTAAAACGTTGGTCTTGGTGACATGAATCTCGGTCTCGTATGTTTGCTTTAGAGTACTGAGCTCCTGGTTGAACTGGTTTCTTACCTTAGAGGTCTCTGACTCCGCTGCTCTGCGCCGAGAGGTCTCATCCTCCAGCTGAATCTTTAACCGCTCAATCTCTCGCTCCTTGTCCTTGATGGACTTCTCAAAGTCAATTTTGGACCAGCTGAGGTCATCCAGCTCTTTCTGCCTCTTGCGGATGGCGGCCTCGTACTCCTGCTGTTGGCTTGTATACCGTTCTTCAGCCATGCTTCGCTTTCGTTTCTCCTCATCGATAAGCAGCGTGAGGCGCGCCACCTGATCATTCTGATCTTTCAGTCGATTTTGGGCCGAGTCCAGGCTGTCTTTGGTTGCATGATACTTCATAACCTCAGTGCTTTTTACTGTCTCCATAGAGAAGAGCTGCTCCTTGGCCTGGGAAAGTTCCAGCTTGTACCGAGCAAGTGCATCTTCTAGAGACTTGTTCTTCTGGGAGCCGTCCTGGAGGTCGTCCTTGAGACGTCTCAGTTCTTCCTCGAGTAGGTCAATTTTGGTATTTCGGATCTAACAGAACAAACAGTTGATAAACAAAGCTGTTATTTTAAATAATCTGAATCTGGAACTCTTCTGAAAACACTCAACACTTCACGCTCACCTTCAGTTCCTCCATGTTCTTCATCATCTCACTGAGGAACTTGTAGTAATCATTAGAACGTGTCAGAAGCTCTATATAGCGATTGTGTATATCTGCAGCCTGGCAGAGGAAGAAAAAAAATCATTTGGAAAGTTTTAGTTTAGAACCTCATTACAAATGTGGACCAACCCCCTGACCACTGAGCAACTGCACCCAAACACTAAAACATACTCATAAATATACACATACATTAAATATAAATGTAAGTATGACGTCAAAAGTCTGTGAGTGTAAGAGAGAGAGAGAGAGAGAGAGAGAGAGAAAGAGAGAGACCAACCTCCTCATTCAGTGCAGTAGCAGGAGACTGCAGCATGGTTCTCTTTATTGGAATGTTGAGCAGTGTCTCTAATCCAGCGCTGTACGACGCCAACTGCAGCTCGTAATCCTAAAACATCACACAAAATGTATCCCATAATGCACCAGCAGCTCTTTTATTATATACCCCTGCTTGTTTTTTATTCTCATTGTTTGGACTCTGTAGTTCTACAGTTTAATTCTGCATCTGGTTCTCTATGTACTGTGTTATTCCCTTTAGTCGGTCCTAATGACCGGGACCCCCCCACAGGGTCCTCACAGAGCAGGTATTGGGGGTCAACCTCAGTCTGTAATTGTAGAACTCCGAACGCTGACGTTATTAAATTCTGTACACGCAGACGTGAAGATGAATAAAGTTGTACAATGATCTGCATTAATGATGAAAGTGTGAACATGAAGAAGATCAAACACAACAAATCTAAACAATGTAACAACAGTAGAGCTTATATCTGTGACATCATAGCCGCTGTAGGAAGACGGGTGGTGTGTAGATGACTTTAAATCCTGGATCGTTACTGCGAGTGACGTACCTTTATGGAGACGGCGCAGGAACCAGCATCCTTTAGCACCTCATCCACCTTCCCCTTCTTCCCCGTGACCTCAGAGTGAAGAGTCTGGAACAAAATGAATGTCAGTCAGCCGGAGGATCCAGGATTTATGTTTTATAAACGGAATGCTCTGAGGAGCAGATCTATAGTTTAATCTACAGGAAGTAACATAAGATCTGTGACACGAGGGCTTCTGCTTAAACCTGAAGATCACGGCCAACCAATGTCCTCCACCTGCGGTTTATCTGCTCAGAGCTCCTGAGTCCCCCCCCCCACCCCCCGCTGGCCAAAAGCAGAAGCTTAGAGTTCTCATTGACACTCACACGAACAGTGCCACCCTCGGCCCTTTAGGTGGTCCTCCTCAAACAGACAGGAGGGGATTTGTTTTGAATTATGATGTTTTTTAATAACACCTAATTTATCATTTTAGATACAAAATAAAAAAAACACACAAATACAAGCCTGAGAGTATACACACAACTCATTCGATGTATACACAAAATAAATTTGTTTTTAATACAGTTTCTAAACTGTTATTTAGTTTGCATTTGACACGCCCACTTTTACCAGCCTGCTGTGCCACGTGACAAAGGGACATGATGCTTCTGTCCATAAGTACACAACCTGAGGGTTTGTAGTAATTATAACATTACCATTGGAGGTGTGTGTGTGTGTGTGTGTGTGTGTACTGACCTTGTGCTGATTCAGATGGTCAGTTAGGTCCTGCACAGAGTTCACCTTGTAGTTCTGATGTGTGTCCAAGCGACGGCTAGTCTGATCGATCCACTGATTGATCTGAGTGCTGCTCTGTTTATACTGACGTATCTGCTTCTCCTGCTTCTCCAGATCCTCCACCCTGCAACACACACACACACACACACACACACAGACACGGTCACTGTTAACAGAATCAGCGTCCATCCAGCTCTCACACCGTGTGCACTGTCCAACTGGAGGACATCAAACACGGCAGAGAGGGAGAAGGTCCAGGGTTGTGATCTTTACCCTTCTCAATTACCCATGGTTCCAACCTCTACCTCAGCACTGTCCCAGTGAATCCTCACCTGGTGTCGATCTGTGCGATGATGCGATGCCAGCGTGTGTCCATCTGTCCCACCAGCTCAGAGAATTTTGCCAGGTCAACGTCACACTGGTGGAAGTTCTGATCGATCTGACCGTTCCAGTGTTTGGCATCATTAAGCTGCAACTCCATCTGATTGAGGACGTCCTTCTTCTGAGACAGATCTGTCTTCATGTTCTGCATGAAAAGACAACGTGCCGCAATCAGACTTCATGAAGGTTCATAGAACAGGAGGAGCCATCTACCCAAAGCGACTGATGTCAGCTTACAGAGCCTCCTGTGTGTTTACCTTCAGGGTTCTGCTGTAGTCCTGCAGCTCGGCCGAGTCCAGAGCGCTCGTCTCCTTCTCGGTCAGTCGGGCTTCATGGACCTTAATGATGTCCTCAGCACGCAGAAGACTCTGCAACAGCTTCCTCAGAGCACCGAGTCTGTAACACACACACACACACACACACACACACCTTTAATAAATATAAAACACAACCTTTATCTACATTTTTTGGGGTGAGGTCAGTTATCTGAGGCTGATGTTCGGTGATGACCTGGCACAGCCGGTGCTGGAGGTGTGTGTATGAGTGGGTACCTTTGCTGGTAGGACTCGGAGAACCCCTCCAGACTGGTGAGTTTCTGGTTGATGAAATCCAGCTCCATTTTGAGGAAGTTAGCCTGATCGGGGTTAGCGCTCACCTGTCTGAGCACCATCTCCCTCAGACGGATGTATTCATCACGGATGGTGTCCAGGTCACGATGGATCCCCTGACAGATAAACACACGTTACGCTACGCACTGAACTCTGAGGACACCAAGGAGATAGAACATGAACATGGCTCCAGATCCACATCCCATGAGCCCATGCAACACCTCACTGCAAAGAGGAGATCCTGAGTATTTCTCCAGAAGTTCCTCCATAGTTCCTCCAGGTTCCATATTTTGCTTTGCTCTGAGTGTGTGTGAGTGTGTGTCTGTATCCCCCCCCCCCACCTTCCACAAAATAAAGACTGGGATAGGCCTTAACCCTCCTCTCCTAATTGGGATGAGTGGTGTGTATACCAGGTCGTACCTGCAGCAGCTGCAGGCGCTGAGTGCACTCCTGGATGCTGTTGTCCCTCAGGGGGACGTGCAGGTGCTGAGTCAGGCCGCTTTCCGCCGTCTCCAGTCTGCGCCGCAGCGTCTGCGTCTGCATCAGCAGGTTCTGATCCACTTTAGTCACAGATATGGAGGACTCGGCTTTCTCCTCCACCTTCTTTCCATCTGTGGCCACAAGGTTCCCCTTCACTGGACTCGGTACTACTGGGATCACCGCTGTACACACACACACACACACACATTACACACATGTGCATACTGAGACAACACACAAGACAGTCTGGATGTTCAGGGTGAAAGTTTAAGAACCTTATGTGATTGTAACCCAAACTTTTATCCCCTAATGTATACATGAATATGTACAGTATGCATATGTACAACATGTGTGTGTGTGTGTGTGTGTTTCTTACTCAGGTTTGCTGCAGGAAGCTGAGTGATGATCATGTCATAGTGCGTCTGCGCGCCACTGAAATCCGTCTCCATCTTCCTTTTATCTGCTTCTCCAAAAACATCCGCCTGCAGACTGAAGCGCTGGAACTCCTTATAGTTATGTTCCAGACTTTTAATGATGCCCCTGTATTCCTCTGGCTTCATCTGAGAGAGCTACACACACACACACACACACACACACACACACATTTAATAACACTTGGCAACAAATGTCCAATTATTTTAGTGCATTAAAGTGAGTGTGTGTGTGTGTGTGTGAGTGTGTGTGTGTGTGTGTGTGTGTGTGTACCATGCTGAGAGTGAAGGACTTAATGCGGTTGATGTCGTTCAGACAGTACTGCCAGGAGATCAGACTCTTAACGTTAATAAACAGTTGGTTCCAGATTCCCATGATGGCTTCATAGAACTGCTCATTCCTGTCAATCACACACACACAAACACACACACACACACACACACACACACACAAACACACACACACACAATATTTATATATGTTGTGTTATGCTATGTTTATTGTGTGTGTGTTTGTGTGTGTGTTGTACATGGTTGCCAGTTCGACGCTGAGGGGGTTGGGTGGAGGGACGAGGAGACACACTGAGGGAACCAACATGTCCAGTCCTCCAGGTCCAGTCACGAGCCATTTACTGCGCTGAGTGTTGTCCTTTAGTATGGCCTCGTCTCCTTTACAGATGACTTTCTGAATCACACACACACACACACCATTATGGGATGGATCTTACACACAGTACGTGCGGAGACTGTGAACATACACGACTGTAGTATTAACAGCAGTTTCAGATACAGTGGGCGTGGCCTGTAAACGTCCCGGTTACCTGGTCCTGTTTAAAGTCGCACAGCGCCTTCACCACCACCGGGCTGCTGCTCTTCTCCTCAGGGTTCCGCGGTTTCAAACGAACAATGCTCTTCGACTTACTGACCAATGTCTGGACCTGCCTCCTGTTCTCACTCAGCCTTTCCTTCTCTTTCTACACACACACACACACACACACACACACACACACACACACACACACAGTCAGGTGATACAGTGCATACGGTTTGATGATGATGATGATGATAGTGATGATGAAGGTACCTGCAGGTCAGTCAGTAGATCTTTGAGGTTCTCGACTGGTGTGGATTTGTCACATTTGAACCTCTTATAAAGGTTCTCCTTGTCCTTCTGCAGCTTGATGTTGGTCTCATTTGCTTCTTTGAAGAACTACAAACATCACAGGAGTTACAAACCTGCAGGAACTAAACACACACACAATACACACCTACAGGAACTATACACTGTCATCAGGAACTATAATATATAAGGCATATCCCCCCACTCCTCAGTTTAATCCTTTACTGAGATCACAGAGGAGTGATTTTGGTTCCTGGTTCCTGTTGTTTGGAGGTAAATGAAGGTACCTGGCTGTAGGCAGCGTTTTCTTTCAGGTGAACATCGATGCACTTGGTGATCTGGAGAAGCCAGCTCCACTGAGTCTGCAGTGTGTCCATGTACGCCTGGAGCACACACACACACACACACACACACACACACACACACACACACACACACACACAGCATAATGTT
>JAOUQT010033435.1:0-11356 GCA_025769995.1 Xyliphius kryptos
TACAGGGCAATTTAGAGCATTCAATTTACCTTCATGTTTTTGGAATGTGGGAGGAATCCGGAGAACCCGGAGGAAACTCACGCAGACACAGGGAGAACATGTAAACTTCACCCAGATTGGGATACAAACCAGGAATCCCCAGCGCTGAGAGGTGAATGTGCTAACCGCTAAGCCAACGGGTTGCCTCAATCCGAGTCAGAAAAACGTCAGAGTCAGCATTACATATTATTAAATAAATTCATGTCTAACATTTTATACAAGTTTGAACATGTAATAAATAATAAAAACAGAAAAAAGGGGACTCACAAACTTATTTTATTGAGCATAACTGGCAGAGGTTACTGGCCACGTTGGAGTTTTTATGGTGCTGTGTTTAACTTGTGAAAGATATTTCATATTGCAATCATAACTGTACCAGTTTTTCCAGCAAAAGGCAGTAAAATGAAACGAGGTATACAACCTGATGGTAAAGTATTGGTGAAAAGAAATAAAAAAAAACTTTAAATGCCCCCTTTAAGCAATAATGCAGTTATATTTGTTGTAAACTTGATTATAAAGCGTGTGGTTTTGGAATGTGATGTACAGTTCAGATATATACGTAGCTGTGTAGTTTATTTTTCTACAGTTCTCTTTATACTGTATATCTCTAGATCATTTCTCACTGGATTCCTTTCTTCAGTAAAAAATCACAGCAAGTTTATTAAATGTAATAATACCTGAGCTAGTGTTGGTGATGCTGCTCTCAAATAAAGCATCTTTTTAAAACCAATGTAATTAAACCAAGCTTGATTTAAAAAGTTGATTAGATATGTATAAACTATATAACTATGTATAAATATATATATCTAAACCTGGCAGTGTTTTAAAGACATGTTATTGGCTTTAGATGTAGATTAGTGTTTATACGTGGGAAATCCGCTTGAATCCTAATAAACCTTTTTGAGTTAAAACTCACTGTAAAGGCTTTACAATACTGTCTATCACAATACAGAACACAAAAGGTAAACTAATGAACAACAAGCAGAATGTAACTAGTTTAACATGAAAACACACTGACTATTAAACCTTTAAACATCAGGACTGATCTGAACCTGCAGATCCAGCACCCAGCAGATTTAGGCTTGATGCTTATTCATCCATCTTGCAGACTGGTTTATGGGCTTCCAGAACCAACTCGAGTCTTTCTTTCTCTCTTATTAGCCCAGCGATCTCCTCCTCCAACTGAGTTTTTACCTGCTCCAAGTGCTCGGTCTCCTAAATGTAAAACAAAAGTGTTTAACAAGTGTTTAAATGTACAAAGGTATGTAGGATATTTAGCAGAAACCTTATTGTGGTATTCATTTTATATAATGTGGTCAGTTTTATGGCGGCACAGTAGCTTAGTGGTTAGCACATTCACCTCTCAGCCCTGGGGATTCCTGGTACGAATCCCTATATGGGTGGAGTTTGCATGTTCTCCCCATGTCTGCATGGTTTCCTCCGAGTTCTGGTTTCCTCTCACATTCCAAACACATGAAGGTAAATTGAGTGCTCCAAATTGCCCTGTATAGTGTGTTTATGTGTATGAGTGACTGTGAGTGAGTGTGTACCCAGCGATGGATTGGTGCCCTGTCCTGGGTGTATCTGCCAAGCGACCAAGACGTTATCCCCTGGATGGGCATGGGGAACCCCCTCCCCTCCCCCCACGACCCTCATAAAGGAATAAGCGGAAGATAATGAATGAATGAATGAATGAATGGTCAGTTTTAGGAATAATCTGGGCAATATTGAAATGTAAGTTAATTATAATAATACTAAGTTCGACTTTTATATAGTGCGTTTCTGAAACCCAAGGACTCGCTGCAATATCAGAAAAGAAACACCTTGACATAGGGGGTGAGTGGAAGTATTTGGAAAACAGATGGGTTTAAAATTTTGGGTTAAAGAGTTTTGAAGGAGGAGATTAAAAAGCTGATGCGCAGAGCTTTAGGTAGGGCATTCCACAATTTTGATGCGATTACACTGTAAGATCTAGCACCAACAGTGATCAATCTGAAATCTGGGACCAACGGGAGGCCAGTACCAGAGTATTCGAATTGGGGTATATGGATGTAAGCGTTAGATTGATAAACAGGATCCGGTCCATTAGGGGATTTATACATTAGAAGGAGGACTTTATATTGAATATTGGGTGAGATGGGTAACCAGTGAAGGTGATGGAGGATCGGGGTGAAGTGAGCTGATATTTTCGTATGTGGGAGAACCTGAGCAGCTGACTGTTGTACATACTGTAGAGACTGTGTGATTTTGTTAGTAAAGCAAATGAAAAGAGCATTGTTAGTTACAAGAACAAATGTCTAGTTTTTCCACTGTTTTACTTCAAAACTCATATGAATATTGGGCACAAAGGGATCCACTTAGTACAATTACCAAAAATATAGAAAAACAGCCAAAAACAATCATTGCTCAATTTGTAGACAAATTTTCCAAATGAGACCTTAAAAATCTTAATCTCAAACTTAATAAAAAACAGAGACTACAGGTGTAAATTAATGTGCTGAAGCTGCTAATTAATAAATATATACATGGCATGGATTATCCATCACTACGACAGGGGGGGCCCAGCCTGAAAACATGATGCGTGTCCACATATTTTTGACCTTTTATTGTTAATGTACCATGTAATCTATTTATTATCAGTTATAAACCAAAATCAGGTTAATTGATTGAAGGATGCACTGAAGACTTACCTGCTGTAACGAAGCCGTAAGCATGCGGCGGCGATCTCTGCATCTGGCTGCTGCTATTCTGTTCCTCTCCCTGCGCGCCCTCCTCCTCTCACTCTCCTCAGCTGAAGTCTAAAAGTGATTCACAGGCAACTAAATAACAGCTCATCTCCTTTCATGAGTTATAAAATCCCACTTCATGTTATTTCCCACAAACCTTCTCCCACATTTACATAAGCTGGAGCGTATGTTTAAGACGGCAAAGTGATTACACTGCCATCTCGTGGGCACTCAGCATATAACACGAGCTGATTGTTAAAAATACTCCTTCTGTTACTCACCAACGGCCCCGATTGTAAATTTGGCCTTTTTCGAATCCCGCGCAAAATTCTGACACAGTGAGTCACACTCAGGATCCCATGTGAGTCACGTGTGAATCATACACCGCTTTTACCATAACGAGGTGAGTCAGGTTAAAGACACGGCCCATGTTGGCTGTTCGGAATGTTAAAATGTACAGACTAAAAAATAGCTTACATGGTTCTGGCTGGGGCTTTTCTGTTCTTCCGGTCTATTAGAATGAAGCAGTTCTGAACACTGGGACAGCACACATGGGAAGGAGGGTAGCCCAGGGGGCAGAATGGATCCCATCATATTCCAGGGGTCTGGATCTGAGACTACAAAGGACTGGAGCAGCCACTCGTCATCCATTCTGGAGGTTACAGAGTCAAGAGCAGGTGTGCCTGCATCTGGAATCGTCTGCAAAATAAATGAATGTTACTAATTTAAACTTTTTTGATTTAAACTGATTAAATCTTTCAGTGTTTTACCCCTTCATTATTCAGGGGTCTCTTAAGCTTGGGACACACAGACTATGGGAACAATTTGGAACAGTTGATTCACCTCAAATCCATGTTTTTGGACTATGGCGGGAAACTGGAGGAAACCCATTTTAAAGTATCTAGCCTCGGCGCAACTTTAACTGTCACTAATTCTTGTGCATTATTATCAATAATCTGCTGATATTGACTTCATTTAACTTCTCAAATCTGACTTTGTTCATCTGCTATATGATAGATTTATGTAAAATGCATTAAAATGATCAGGGGTGTACAAACTTTTCAATATCACTGTGTACATAAATAGATCAAAGAATAATATTTAAACATTATTTATTAAAACTAAATTGTCAAATTCTCTAGAACTCACCTCATTGCACCTACAATAGTTTCCCATACTTTTCTGGAATTTCTACAACATTTTGCAGTGTGATGTAATTTTTTGCCCATTCATCCAGAAAATGTGTGAGATCAGAAGTTAGTGTTGTATAAGAGGATCTGACACAATTTCCACTCCAGTTCACCCCAAATGTGTTTGATGGGGGATGGGCTAGAAAAAAGTTAGGACTTTCCAGAATTCCACACCAAACTTCCCATGACTCTTGCTTTGCGCAAGGCTGAAAAAACAAAGAGGACTTCCCCAAACTGTTCCCATAAAGTTGGAATCTTACAGTTATTCAAAAAAGCACGACTAAAAGGTGTCTCAATAATTACGTTAATTATGTGTTCCTTAAATTGCACTGGAGAAATTTCATGTGTATGACAAAATAAAGACAATACTTTCAAAACGTTTACATCACTAATTAGCATTTGCGTAAACCTTTATAATGCATGGATTTAGGAATGTACAATTATGTTAGTTTTTTTTTTTTTTTTTTTTACCAAAGCAGAAATCAAAGTGAAACGATATAAATGTAATTGATTTGTTGCATTACAATGTTTCTTTTCCTACGAGGGTGGCTACCGAAACCTTTAAATGCACACACGAATTGCTGCTTTAAAAAAAAACAACCACATACAGGGGGAAAGTGTGCATTTTATAATCATTCATGTATAGATTTTTTTCAGGCCTAAAATTTTGGGGATACACATTTATGGATTGGCGCCCTGTCCTGTTTGTTTCTGCACAGCACCCGAGACGTTTTCCGATGGATGGGCATGGGGAAGCCCTTCACGACCCACATTAAGGATTAAACAGAAGAGGAAAAAATAAATTAAATAATTTTGAGGGATTTTGGAGAGTGTGTACACTCTGAGGCTTACAGGCCACATCCCATATCAACAGTTATTCATTTAGGAATAAACTAAAAAGTTTACAGCTTAAGTTAGAATATTTGAGCATCTGCTGCAGTTTTAGAATCTAGGAGACTGGATCCAGATGTTTAAAGTCTTACCGTGAGCGCGTGCGCGGCGTGGTTCAGCTGCACGCGCGCCGACTTCTCGTTCCAGATGTTCTCGTTACAGTGATCCTGAAACATGTCACCTAAATTCGCACAAAAGCCCCACAGAGACCCACTAACAGCTACAGAAGCCCTCCAGCTCGCCCGGCATCGCAAGCTCTCACCCGCAGCCCCGCGGCTCTGACGCGCGCGCGTTTGAAATCCTCGCGCCACATTGCGCGTTCACGGCGCGATGGAGCGTCACGTGATCCACTTTCACTACTGCCCCACCCTTTTGTTAATACTCTCATACTTAACACTCATTCAGCATCACAGCGGAAGTATAATAGAGACAAAAGTATGTGGACACATAACCATAGGGCTGGACGTGAGACCGCTGTAAGCTTGTGGTTAAGGAGCTAGCCTGAAGGTCCCACCAAGTGTGTGTACACACCTAATAACTTCCATGATTTTCCTTTATAAATCATTGGTAAATTCGAATCAGCAATTTCAGTTAAATACGTCATACAGCCGACGAACACAGTGATATTTGAGAAGTTAAATGAAGTTTATAAGAATTATTCCAACAAAATTAGGCCGGTGACTAAAATTGGGCACCCCAATAAAAAAATAGTATTTAGTAGATCCTCCTTTTCTAAACTCTTAACTCGCTTTCTATAACTTTCAATGAGAGTCTGGATTTTTTTTTCCTTCTTCTTCGCCACAGCAATGAAGTCACATATTATTCATTCATTATTTTTCACTTAATCCTCTGCTACAGTAGGGTTTCGCATGCTCATCCAGGGGGAAATGTTTTGGGCGGTGGGCAGATACACCCAGGTCAGGGAGCCAATCTATCACTGGGCACACAGTCACACACACACATAGACTATATAGGGAAATTTAGAGCAACCAATTTACATTGAATCCAGGTTTTTTGACTGTGGGAGGACATTGGAGAACCTGGAGGAAACCCACACAGACACGGAGAAAGCATGGAAATCCAGATCGGGATCTGAACCGATAATCCCTTGTGCTTAGAGGCAAATGTTCTAAAAACTAAGCCCCCAAGCCACTCACTCTCATATTGGACTCTACTGGGCTTGGGACTTTGGGGACAATTTAGAGCAGCTGATTCACGTTAAATCCATGTTTTTGGACTTTTTGGGGTTTTTTGGATGTAAACCATGAAACCCCCTTCCTGAGAGGCAAATGTGCTAACCACTAAACCACCGTGCCGCCCTCTGCTGCCCCCATCCCTGTGTGATAGTCACTTTGTTGTTGTTATCTAAACAAATGTCTTTGTAAATAAACCTGTGCTCCAGTGTTTTACATTTACTTTCCCTTATATGTGTACTTTGTCTTTGATATAAGATTATGATCAGTATTTGATATCCATACTACAGTTTTGTGTCTTCAAAGACTTTCATCTCTTTCAGTCTCTCACCCTTTTAGGGAAATACAGCCCTCCACTTAGTTCTCGTTGCTATTACATGTTTGACCTATTTTTCAATGTTAACAATTGTTTAAAAAAAAAAAAAAGAACTAGTTTTAAGCCCATTGATCTACTTTTCTAAAGCCAACTTGCAGAAACGTAGAATCTAAAAATGAGCTGTATTTTAAACTCTGTCGCATTATCATTTGTGTAACAATCTTATTTTAACAATTTGTTAAAATATTAAGTATAATGAAATAGAAAGTAAATAGGAAGCAATAAGTGGCATGAATTTTCTTTAGTACATTAAAATGAATAATAAAGAAACAGTAAATGTAGTTATATATAATGAAATATAGTTTATTTCAATGTTTGTTAATATACTTGTTAATAAACTGTTAATAAAAATGCAGCAATAAATGTGAACTAATCAAATGCACGTGCAGAAATGACTGCAGTTTTACTTACTCTTGCACTCTAGATGATGTCATATCTTTGATGTCACTGCTCTGGGCTGCTTTTACACTTAGTCTGCATTTCAGATTTTGCAGGATTTGTACAAATCTGATCTGATGATTGAGAATTAGTCATTTATTTAATGGCTTTCAGGTTGCTGATGTACTTACCTCAAAGTTTCCGTTTTACCGTCTGCTGACAGGCCTGTACATCATCTTGAGTTTCGATTAGATGACCAGTTCAGATCTTTCCAAAGTACTAAGCATAACCAATAACTGTATTTATACTATATAACTGTAAAAATGTTTTTTTTTTTAACAAGTCAAATCATTACCAAAACCAAATAAAAGTAACAAAATCATTAGGTATTAATAAAATACATTCACAAATAAAACCAGTAGATAACCCTTCAAAAAGATTTGTGTTCAAAGCAACTTTTTTAAATCAGCAAAACTACTGTTCCTCACGTTCATGGATGTAAAATGGGAGTGTATATAATCCTCACTAATTTACTGACTAATGATTTACTGTAAATATTGTTTAAAGCTTAATCTTGGGTTTGGCTCATTTTCACATGGGAGTGTATAATAATCTGAAATAGCTTCTGTTCTACTTTTAATCATTGGGTTTTTACAGTAATTGTGGCCTTTTGTTCACAGTGTAAGAGGGATCTGAACACTCAGACTGGAACGTCAGTAAACTTCCTAGTTTTAGATTTTCTTTTTTTTTTCATTTTCTTTGCAGCAACAAGATACTTTGTAAGTGATTAGATGGCTGACAGCTTTTTTTTTTGCTTAATAATTTCACATGAATGTCGAGATTACCAATACTTTCTTAAATTAAAAATATTGAAATTAAAATACAATGTAAATGTACTAATAATAACAATGGTAGAAATAAAATAGACATTTGTTCATGATAATGTATTAATAATTTTAATTTAATATGTTCATTGTTGAATTGTAGCTGGAATATGGGTGGATGTGTATTTTTTGAGTGCACCCTGCCAGTTTTAAAAGGGTATGAAGATTTTCCATTAGCATGGTGTCATCTGACATCAGCGAGAGATTGCTTCACTCAAAGCTGGGGCAAATAACAACACCTTCCAAACCCAAATGATGCAACTTAGAGTCAGACAGCATTAATGTTCAGGGTTTAATTTTAATTTCTATCTGAAGCGTCTCAGCGACGCCACAGACTTGTGCGAACAATGCAGGTGTTTACTTTTGCATTGCATTGCACGGCTACAACAGATATTTAATTTCATGGAAACAGCCAATCAAATTACCTCACAGTCCATTTACCACAGTGCATATCTGATAAAACAAGATAGCTTGTTACATTGGTCAGTAATTGCCATTTTGATTTTTTAAAGGGGTGTAACACACACGTCCCAACGTTTTTTGTCAATTAACAATATAGTCTGTTATGACATCAATAAATAAAGTCTTGTGTTTTAAACAAATACACATCAAGTTAAAGTCACATTTCATTTATTATTTGTAAAAACATAAATTTCCAACCTGACACCAACTCCAGAATATTGTATTGGATCTGTACTCTGCTTCCAAAATAAAAGTTCGACCTTTTTTCTTTTCAAAAGGTTGCAGCATCTATAAAGGTCTATAAGCTCCAACTGTGACATCAAACAGCTTGTGGTTGTTCAAGGTCCCGTCTTTGTCCAAAAGGAAATAGAATTTGTGATCTTTGACTTTGAGAGGGATAAAGGAGGGCGACTCGTGTCTGTGCGCATGACAAGCCACTTGACTTAGAGGTACGGTTAGACGCCAAGCCTTATCTGCTCCCAAGGGTGACTGAGTACATACTGTTACCATCTCACCTCCCTTGTGAAGTAACACACGACTGACAGAGCGGCGACTGAACAGCATGCCAAGTCCAACGATTCCTCCTCCTGATGTGAGACAGAAAATATAAAGAAGAAGTGCTTAGCAGATTAACATCGATGATGCTCCAGAGACCTGTACAGGGAATTTTCCCCAACAATTACCTCTGGGATGGAGAAAAAATATTACTAAATATACAAATAATGTAAATTAAATGACCTAAAATTACCCATAAATGGTGCTATAGTGCTATATTTACCCAAATACTACCCAGATTACACGAAAACACCCAGAGTACAAACAAACAAGTTTGCAATTTGGATCCATAATCTACAACCACTTCAATTTTTGCAAAAATATAAAATTCATTCAAGGCCAATTAAATTTGGTGCTTCTATGTCTATATGAGGTGCTATAATGGGTATTTATACAGTATATATTCACCATAGTCTATATCAGTGGTCTCTAATAGGCGGACCGTGGGCCGGGTCTGGACCAAGACCAATAAAATATTACGTTTATTTTAAGTGGCGGAACTTTTCTTGTCTTTACAGTACGGGCTTCGGTAGCGCGGAGCCTGCCACAGGTGAGGTATGATGTGAGAAGCAGCATGTCCTACAAATAGCACCAACAATAATATCTCTAAAAATAAGATTTTTTTGGGAAGTGAACTTTGACAGTTACAGGCTAGGAAAAACTACATGATATCTAAAAAAGTTAATTTTAATATGAGCCATATAAATGATGTGCTCGCTGTGCTGTCTGAAATTCCCAGAGAAGTGGTAGCTTGAGTTACTTATTAGTGTTTTGCGCTCAAGTCCAAAATTCTTTTAAATTGCATTTTATAAATCCCAACTGAATGGAAAACAAAGTACAATCTTTTTATTTTGACATAATCCCTGGTTAGTTTTTTATCTGAGTAAATTCACCAGTCAAGATGGAATCGCAGCAGTATGTGCCAGTAAGGGACCATGTAAAAAATGTGGTACCCGCAGAAAAACATCACTAACATAAGAATCCTACAGTGGCTAATTTAAAAAACTTCAAATAATCCAACAAGCAGATATGAAGTAAAAATAATATCTGAGCTTGAAAAGTTTCTGAGTGTTGAATGATGTGCTGAAGTTTGTCTTTAGTCAATTATGAATTATTAAAAGCGATTTTTAAAATGTATTTTGTTAGAAAAAGCATCTTCAAAACGTGAATATCTGCCAAATATCAAACTTTATCGACCTACAAATGTGTATACAATTAGCTCATACAATGAGTATTATAAGCAGCTTATACTATTAGCTCCTCATAATACTCAGTACTCTTGAAGGATCTAGAATAAAATCTAAATGTTGGAAAACAGTAAAGCAAGAAAAGCTGGATGGGAAGAGTAAAGTAAGGAAGTAAGCAAAAAAAAGTAATTAAGAAAAAGAAAGTAAGAAAGAAAGAGTACTTAAAGAAAGAGAAAAAAAGAATGAAGGAAGACTCAAAGAAAGAAAGAGTACGTTCAGAAAGAAAGAAGGAGTACTTAAACAAAGAAACCGCTTTATTTTAACCAAAATTACATTCCTATATGCAGTAAAAGAAAACTGAAAACAATCACAGAAATAAAGATCTACACATGTTTAAGTAAATACTGATCAACTTCTTTCATGCATTTTTTTTAAACTATTAAAATTCCAGATTTGACCAGTAGGCAGAAAATCCTATTTGTCCTATTAATGCATAATGTCAAAAAAAGAAGGAAAGAACTTAAAGAAAAATAGCATACAGCAAATGTGAGTGTATATTAATGCAATAAGACACTTGAGGTTGTGTAATATTGTGAATAAATCCCTGGAAAGCGGTGATGTTTGGCATGATGCAAAGCAGAGTACAGTTACACCTCTTTATTGTGATTTATTCACAATATTAAACTACCTTGAGTGTCTTATTGCTTTTACAAAACAGTTACAAATGCACTTTAATAAAAACAAGGTTTGATTCATAAATGCCTTTATTGAAAGCAATACCGCTAATAAACTGGTTTTCCACAATGTGATCTAGTCCAGTTTTTAAAACGAACGCTGATCGCATAGTAACGTTTCCCCACTGTTGCCAACTGCTCAGTAAGAAAAGTAAATTTTGGCTGTCCTAAAAGATGTTAAAGGTGCTAGATGATGTCATTGCCTAACTTGCATAATAGTCTATTTGGGCCTAAAGAATGAAGGAATAATGTGGGAGAGAAAAAAGTGCTAAATATGTATATTGTAAAAATTTACAAATAAACTTTAAAAAAAAAAATACTTTTTACTCTTTTGTCTAGACCATTTTACATGCACCAAGATTTTATAAAACATTTTTACATAATTACGTAAACCATGTCTTGTGTTGTTAAATGTATAATTAAGACAATGTCGAGTGGAACTGCTATTCTTCAGTAAATGTCGCTAGTTGCTTTAAAAAAAAGTCGCTAGAGGATTTGACAGAGACAAAGTCGCTTAATTGGCAACAGTAATGTGTCCGGTTTTCTTAACAAGAAAGCACTGCCATCTAGTGTCAGAATTTAAAAACGCAGTTTATAAAATGCATCGGGGAAAAATAATGTTTTGAATATCCAAACCATTATCGGGCGTAACACATCGTGCTTATTTTCGTACCACATTTTAATCAAATCAAATAAAGTGAGTCAAAGAAGGTCTGGAAATTGGCCGACGGAATTTTTTCT
>JAOUQT010033446.1:0-11356 GCA_025769995.1 Xyliphius kryptos
TTTTTCATCTCTTGGCTGTTTCCATTAGAGGTCCTTTGTCACCCAAACCACCTGCATGTCCTCCCTTACCACATCCATAAACCTTTTCTTTGGTACTCAGTCCCTTCTCGTACCTAGTGGAGTCATGCTTATCACTCACACCTTTCCTCTTCACTTGTCCAAACCACCTCTATCTTTGTTCTCTAACTTTATCTTCAAACAACACTATTACTCTTAATTACATTTACATTTAGTTATTTCGAAGACGCTTTTATCCAAAGCGACTTACAGGTATCCCAACTTGATTGGAGTCAGAATGCAATGAGGGTTAGGGTCTTACTCAATGACCTACATTGGTAACTTCAGTGGACCTGGGATTTAAACCCTCAACCTTCTGACTAGTCTAACACCCTAACCACTGAGCTACCTCTCCCTACCTCTCCCTAATTACAGATATATTGCAGCTCAGCAGGCTCCTCCTTAACTCACTGACTGTGTGGTTCTCTCAATTGTATGTTCTCTCACTTTCTGTGAGTGTAAATAGTTCAGAGATTAGAACATAATCTCAAAGCTTTAAGATTAAAAATGATTATGGACATAGCAGTGCATGGGAGATGATCTCACAGAACTGAAAGGCTTTTCCTGAAAGTGTTGACTGGCTGTGACCCTTTCCAAAGAGGAGTTTACTATGCACTCACCATGCAGGGTTCATAAACCTAATTGTTAAATGGAGTTGTGAAACATGGAGATCATGAAAAGTAATGTGTCATGTTTCCTTTTATGGCTTAACTTGGTGCCTCACTTAGCTATAGTGCTCAAGAACTTGTCACAAAAAGTGTCATAACAAATGACATTTACACTACGGTGTTGATCCTGACTGCATACATACAGTGGCTCTTATAACTGATTTTGGGCAGTGGGCTGATGGGAGTTGTTACATAAAAACTACGGATCAAGTTCCTATTTGGACGATTGAACTTTTGTTGACTACACACTATATTCTGATGGAGCATTTCATCTCCTCAGCATCCTTATTATTAGTGAGGGGCGTGGTGCTGTAATGATGCTATTCCGGGGGGCCCTCTCGACTTTGTAGAGTCTGCAGTATCTGCCCCTTTTAGTTATGCTGCTCTAGTCAGTTCTGCCGGAGTCCCATGCTGCCCTGCATGTCAATCATACTTCATTAATTACAGAATTTATGGTGCTTTATTCGCTCTAACTGTGTTTCTTGTCTGTTTTTCTGAGGTGTCGGCTTGAAGTGTCCCTGTCTCCTTGTCTATGGCACTGCGGATACAACCATTATGGAAAAGAACATGGACTTCTGTTGGACTGACAGTGTTGCAATTCTGGGGGATGGACTCATGGTTATATAATTTTTACTTTTGTTTAATATGGACACATATGGACCGATCTATACACAATCTGTACAGGGCTGTCCTACTCTGATGTTGCCTGGCCGCTCAAGGAGCACTGAGCCTTGGTCCTCCCAAGGTTTCTTCCTAAAAATAACATTCTAGCAGGGAGTTTTTTCTTGCCACTGTCGCTTCGGCTTCCTCTTTGGGGGTTTAGGCTTTAGACTCTGTAAAGCTGCTTTGTGACAACACACTGTTGTAAAAAGCGCTATATAATTACCTGAACCCGATTCCAGTTACTCCAGACAGGATTTTACAATTAATACCAATTTCATTTTCACCGAGAACTAAAAAGATTTTCACAATATGTAGGGACTGAACTGAATTAGTTTATCTATTGATGATATAACATACTTGTTATTAAATTATAGCTTGAATTCATACAAAATCTTATTAGTGTTCATGCGATGTAGCTGCTCGAGTCTGCCCCTAAGCCCAGGTTATCTTAAGGTTTCTTACTTTTAAAACAAAAGAAAGGGCAGGGAGTTTTTGTCGCTCCGGCTCGTTCTTTGGGTGTTGGGGGAAAACACTGTAAAGCTGCACTAATGTAAAATGTGCAATAGGTCACAAGCTCTGTTTGCTTCAGGACCATGGGGTGATGGGGAAACCCTGCACTCTGACTCCAGCATTCTAACAGGTTGTATTGTGCAAGTGTGTCTACATATATATATCTGCACACTCTATGTAAAGCTGCTGAATCTCAAATCACCTTGTAGTTATTTAAAGTAAGCTAAGACATGCTAGTGTTTTGTGTTTTGAGTCATTACTCGATTTATTTCTAATAATTACTTTAGAATGTTCGGTTATAGCTGCATGTGTAAAATCCATTACCTAGACAGACAGGCTCTGTTCACAGCGAGAGCAATGCTTTCTTCCGGATACTGAGACAGACGACGACAAATTCTAAGCAGCTGCCTGGTGGAGAGTGAAGATGCCAGAGACTGAGCCTGCATATGTGCACACAAAGACACAAAGAGAGACAGACACACAGAAACACACAAACGCAACGGCACAGGCAGTTTATAAAGGGAACCACAGTTTAAAAAAAAAATCATCAACAGAAACATCAGCCAGCTTACTGTGGGGTCATTGGTCTGTCTCAAGCTATGGGTAAAATGTAGCAACTGCTCCACTGCCTTTTTGGGAACGTTAGGAATCTGTTGGCCAAAAGATACACAAGTTCAGATAAACTTTAAATGAATGAGTAGGAACACAAAAGTTTCCACAAGTTTAAAGTCATCAGGTAAATGTATTTTTCGTCTAGAAATGGACATTTGGGGATAAAATGTGGACTTACCATTCCATGAATGACTGCAGCCTCCTCCACTTTTGTAAGAGGTCTGACCGTATGGAAGAAAAACATGGTGAGGAGCTCAGGACCAAGCCACTGCTTAGAGCTGCTGCCCACCACCGGTGGCTCAGCGAGTGCAATCACTCTGAATGATGGGTGAACAGGGAACACGCCTCTAAAATGTGACAAAAAGAGAGCTTTGATTAATTTGTCCCAATTACATTTGGTCATTTTGCAGACACCATTAACCAAAGCGACTTACAAATATCCCAACCTGATGTTTGGGGTCAGAACACAGGGTTTATACAGCACCCCTGGGACAATGAGGGTTAAGAGCCTTGTTTAAGAACCTACATTGGTAACTTTAGTGGGCCTGGGATATGAACCCACAACCCATGGATTGCCCAACACCCTAACCACTGAGCTACCACCTCCCACGATTAAACATACAAGACATATGAATCAACAAACTTTATTTTAGGTAATTAAAAAGCTTTAGGCTCAAAGCTGTTTCAATAAAAACGTTTCAAACCACACCATATGACACAGAGCCTGGCACAAGCATCTTTTCCCTCCCAAACCATACACAGTACCAGTGTTGGATAGACCTTTTTGTTCCATTGTCCATTTCCTTCTAAAACTGTAACTAAACGGTAACTAAAACTGATAAAATAGATAAGTGGAGCAAACTTTTGACTTTTACTTTTGTATTAAATTAGTATACCACGGTGTATTTAGTTTAACTTTTAACCCTGGCTAAATAAGGAAGATGTTCATCAAATGTTTAAATAGTTGTTTGATATCATTTTTAAGTAAATTAATGAATTAAATTCCCAAATCTGAGAAATTCAATGTAATGGCAGACTACTCTGGCTTTGTAAAGCATCCTGTACCTCAAACAACTGACAGCCTTTCTATCTAGATCAATTGGAGGATAAATGATGAAGTCACAATTGGATGACCAAATATTAGCACGATACTACAAATGTAACATTTGTCCAACTACCGTAATTATTATCTTTAAATTGACATCTTGAAAAATCTATTAAGAACATTCTCCATAAGAACCAGACCAGAGGATTATGAAAGCAGAGTTGTACAAATAGTAAGACAAGGATAAGTGAACGTTCTTGTGCCACCCGAATTCTCAATCATTGCCAAAATTAGTATGTCTGTGTTCTTACAGCTTGTCAGTAAGTTTATGTGGATATGTGTATGCTCATGTACAGTAGATCATCCAGTATTATTGTCATGGCTACATGTGTACAGCTGACAATTCTGCAGCCTTTCTGCTTAATCGCACAGGACAGCTCGGGCTATTTATAAACACAAGAACCTGCAAGCAACACACTGCAATGAATGAAAGAGGGGGCGGTGTAAAAAAAAAAATCTGGCCCAAAACTCCTTGCACTTAATTCATTCTCATGGTGGCAACCCCCGCCTGTTGCCTAGCAACACCATACCAGCCTTCATTTCTCCCTGTGACTGGTGTTAATGGCTCCTTCTCATACCAACATATCAACACAGGTGCTGCACAATAATGAATACCAATTATGGACAGGGACAGACATTGGGTAGCCTAAAAATCAATTGGTCCACGTCACCACCTGTTCAATGAAAGAACTCCTTATAGTCCCAAACCACTCAACGAGATGAGGTCAAGATTCTCTTTTATTCTTAGACAGCCTAGTATGGTAGGTTTGTTTATTAACTGGGTTGCAAGCAGTGAGGCAAGTGTGTGTGCGTTAACACGTGTTAATTAAGAGCAGTGCTGGAACCACATGAAATGCAGTCTGGGATGCTGGCTGGAAAGACAGGAAGAGGAAGAGGCTTTATTTCATGCTCAGACGCGCCACCACAAACATCCTTACTACTCGTCTAGATGAAGTTCAAGGATCAGTACGTACAGTACCAGTAAAAAGTTTGGACACACCTCCAGCTTGCTCCATTCTCCAGTGTTTCCACTTATAGATGGACCGTGGTATATCAATATTCTCTTTTGATTATCTGTTCTTAATTGGTGAAGACCACCAGAGAACAGGTATAATTTTGACACTGATGCAGGGAGGGGGTTTTATTGCAGAAGTGCTGCTGTGGTTTCATTTAAAAACCTCAGTGACAGAGCTGGGATAGGAATAATGCCCCAACCAAACAACACCGGCTTTGTGGCGCTACTGTTAATGTCCTGACCATTAGAACAGAGTAAAGGAAACCAACACAGTGCCCACTATACTCCACAAACAGATAAACTACAACCTGTAATTGTAGAACTAAAAAGTCAATTTTTACAGTAAGTGGAACTGATAACATGGACAATAAGTGGAGCAAAAGGGTTGATTAGTACGGTCTATGTACTCTGGATTCCACCGGCTAAAAAAAAAAAAAAAAAAAAAAAATTAAGGCTTTTAGTGATCAAGTGTGAATTAAGTGTCATTTAAGAAGAAATGGAAAACAGCCCAAATACATGTGCCATTGGTGTAATAACACATAACAGGCCCTCCAAACCGCCATGAGACAAACATAATATACATGACCTTCGCGATCTGGAGATTTTTTTAGGTTCCTAGTGATTTTTAGTTTGAAGACTGTCAAAATAAAGAATGCAGTCTGTTTCAGAAATTCAGCAAGCTGCTTTCATGGTGTAAAATTAAACATATATACACCGATGGGCTGTGGACTGATTGAAACTAAAAACTGCAATAAGACTGCTATAAATGGCTTTACCTCCAACCCGTGTGACTAAGTGCCTGAAGTAAAGCACATCACCAGCTCCTAATACTGAATGGTGATTTGCCATCAAAATTAGACTTCTGACAGCATAATCTGGACATAATACAAACAGAAAAGTGAGAACAGATATAAATATCACCACAAAAGCCCCATAAACCTTCATTATGAAAGAAGCATGTCTTACTGGTGGGCAGTTTCCTGTTATTGTGGTGATATATGAAAACACCCATTGTCATGGACTACCGTTCATCTCATTCAGTCTGTCATGCCCACTGACTTTTGACTTCAGTATGGAGCTTCGTCTCCCCAAGTGCGTGTTTTACGTTGATGCATATTTAATTGTCGGTTCGAGGCGAGACTCTGTATGGGGTGATGTCACCAGGAGTTAATCAACACCTCAGACGTGGCTTGGTCCTTTCAGACAGCGCTGTTAACCCGATCTAAACTCCCTTTCAAACCACATGAGCTAATGCTTCAGTGCACATCACATCAAAGGCACACAAACTGATTCCACTAATTATCCAGACATCATGATCCAGATATCATGATGTACATTTTAGTATTAGAATAAAAGCTTATATAAACTGGAGCTGAGATTCTCTTAAGTTGGACTTTAGTTCAACTACACTGAATATATCCGCTTCAGCAATACTAAAAATTGGTCTTCAAAAGGTTTCCTGTGTAAAATTAGGCAATGAACAGTGATGGTTTTTGTAACAAATTTGTAGACAAACAAATTCTATTGATTTTGATCTATTCATCTGTTATCTATTGTACTTGTGTACAGTGGCCAGGTGGAGCCATCGGTTATGGACTTTGACTAAAGCAGGGGTGCCCACACTTTTCTGGCTCGAGATCTACTTTTTCCCAGTAAACAGGTCATTGCAATGTACCAGGATTCATACTGTTTGGAAAGTTTTAATGTTTAAACCTAATTACACTGTTACATTGCTGTTCGACAAATACTTATTCAGTCATTATCTCCCACTTAATCCTTTACGAGAGTAGCGGTGGGGTTTCCCATGCCCATCGAGGGGAGAAGGTTTCAGGCGCTGGGCAGATATACCCAGGACAGGGTACCAATCTATCACACACTATACACCAATTTAGAGCATTCAATTTACCTTGAATCCATGTTTTTGGACCGTGGGAGTGAACCAGAGAACCCCGAGGAGACCCACGCAGACACAGTGAGAACATGGAAAGTCCACCCAGATTGGGATTCGAACCGGGAATCCCCAGCACTAAGAGAACAAGCTAACCACTAAGCCACTACAAATATTTATTTGCAACATGCAACTTTTCACTTACACTTATAATGATTACATGTAAATATAAATATAACTTACAACCGATGCTTTCCAAGAAGTAACAACAGCAGAGAATAACAACAAGCATGCATGTAAGTTTCCAACTCTTTTCTGAAGACACTGAACTCTGACCTCAAGTCATGTGACAAAATAAATCAATGAAAACTCACTGCCAGTTTCATCGCAAAAATTATAAATAAAATACACATCACCAGCAGGGGTAGTAAAGAGTCAAAAACAGGTGGAAGTCTCTACTGAACTTGATGTGCCAACCAATAAGCACGGGTGGATCGTGATCGACGTATTGGGCACGCCTGGACTAGAGATAATAAACAGTCCTGACATGGCACATACCGCAGAAAGAGAGCTTGGCCACAAGCTGCAAGAAGTGAGGGCACAGCAATTCCACCAGCCAGCATGTGTTTTAACCCACTTTTAACATAACATGGGAATAAAGACTTTTTTCTGACCTTCCTGCAAAGAGGAGAAACCTCAGGTGTAGTAATCATATACACCTTTACATTACACCTACTTTGTTGGCATTAGGGATCACGGCTGTAAAAATATGATGTCACGGATGCCATTGCTAATGCGGTCCTGTTTATTTGGGCTTGGGACGAGCACAACAAGAGCATTGATATGTACTCCCCCAATAACTAGGACAATTTAGTATCTCCAGAGAAAGGAAACCAAAAACCCCTGATGGAAATTCACAGAAAGGAACTGTGTTTGCTGCACCCTGGAAATAACCCCAGGACCTTCTTTCTTACAGTTGCAGCCCTGTGCTGCCCACCCACACATAGGCTTTAGTGACACGTCAGTATAAGTTTGTTCTCCTTTTTCAATCCCAACAGTTCTTTTAGAAAAGCTTTTTACAACATTTTAAAGAATGCATGTGAAAATGTTTGCCTATGCACACAAAAGTCAGACACTTATGTTGGGTGAGAGATCCTGGTTAACATCTTTATTGTCAAACATCCTAGTTCATCAAGACTACAAGCAAACCAGTAAAGTTATTCCCCACAATCTCTCCCAAACATGCCATTATTCACCTTGTACACTGGCAAAACATCCACGAGGGAATAAACAAGGGCCTTTCTTAAACTATACCCACAAAGCTGGAAGCATACAGCTCTATGAATGCATGGCTAGATCCTTGGTTTAACTTTGACCATTACATTTACATTTTAGTTATTTAGCAGACGCTTTTATCCAAAGCAACTTACAGGTTTCACAACTTGGTTGGGGTCAGAACACAGGGTTGATACAGGAACCCTGGAGCAATTAGGGTTAAGCATCTTGCTCAAGGACCCCATTGGTAACTTCAGTGGGCCTGGGATTTGAACCCTCAACCTTCTGATTGATAGCCCAACATTCTAACCACTGAGCTACCACTCCCATTAGACTGAACGAAACACTTGAACACAATCTGCACAACTACTTTGGCAGTCATCATAATGCATTTAGTATTCTGCACAAATCCATAGAAATAGTTTAGAAGGTTTCTTTTAAGACAAAGTCCAATAAGAAGGTTTATGGTAGGTTTGTTTTGGTTAGGGTGATGGTAAGGAATAGAGCAAGAAATAAAAGCCTTTTGCTTTTATAACCATCTATAATTTCATTACCCAACAAGGCTGTGATGTAAATAGAGTTAAAGTAAAATATTTGCCTGTGCAAAGTCTACTTCCTTCCGCATCGGTGTCATTTGGCCTGATAGTTCAGCTTATTTGCAACATTGAGGACAAAAATACTGATCAAGGTTCCACTGTGTTTATAAATAGATAAAGGTACATCTGAAGGATGTCATTTATACAAAGTTAACATGTAAAACCCTTAAATATTGGCAACATTTTCATCTCCTCACTACATGGAGATGCTACAATCACATATGTATCAACTAGGCCTTTCAAAAATGATGTCCCAGTATGTGTATGTACAATTATCGCTTAGTATCTGTGTATCGGTTTATATGTGGATAGCTTGTAATGCACTGTGCTGAAAATCAAATCCTGTAATCATGATGAAATGTTTCAATGGTTAACATGGGGAAAAAACGAACTGGGGTATTTTGCATGTGTCTAATTGAATAAGAAATAACCGCACAATTCACACTTAAACAAGTGGCAGAAACCTGTATCCATTGGCCATTTCTTCTGATCCTCCTTGAGATGGTTCCACTCCTTAATTAAAGTCAAGCTGTGTTTAAATAAACGGATTGGACCTGATTAGGAAAGGTACATACCTGTCTATATAAGACCTCACAGTGCATGTCAGAGCTAATAAGAATCATGAGGTCAAAGGAACTGCCCAATGAGCTCAGAGACAGAATAGGGGGTCAGCTGAAGGGTGGGACAAGTGGCTGCAATTAAAGAAAAGTTAAATGGGGCCAAGTACAGAGATATCTTACAAGTAACTCATTTATAGAGTGCTCAAGAGCTGAGAGTGGGCCGAGGGTTCACCTTCTAACAAGACAATGACCCTAAGCACACAGCTAAAATAACAAAGGAGTGGCTTCGGAACAACTCTGTGAGCATTCTTGACTGGCCCAGCCAGAGCTCGGACCTAAACCCAATTGAGCATCTGGGGAGAGACCTGAAAATGGCTGTTCACCAATATTCACCATCTGCAAGGAAAAAATGGCAAAGGAGCCCCAAATCCAGGTGTAAAAAACTCCCAAGAAGACTCGTGGCTATACTAGCTCAAACGGGTGCTGCGTATATTATGCTTATGGTAATACTTGTGACCATGGGAAATTTCAGTTTTACTTTTTAAATACATTCCTGTTTTGCTTTTGTCAAGACAGAGTGTACATTAATGAGAAATAAAATGAACTAAAAAATGCAAAGGAGTGTGAATACTTTTCTGTAACCCCAGTATGTGTTCTGTGTAACAGCAGTGTCAGAGTGGTGCTGCCAATGACATCCTGTACCGTTCCTGTAGTTCAGCATCAGTAAGCTGCAGCTGCTCTTTCAAGGTTACATAGCGGTCCCACCTCATCAGTCGGGTTCCATCGTACAGCGCCAGCTCCCTGTCGTGCAGCAACCTGCTCTGACAATGTTACAATGAAGATTTCAACTGTAAAATCTACAGCTGGAAAGCACTAAAAGCAGGGTGATAACAATGCACTTGCCTGGACAGAACTGCTAGGGTACCCGGGTTAACGCGATGAATGCCATCAAGCAGCACCAGCTTACCCTCCTGAGCTGCATTCACCAGGGGAGAGGCCCTCCAAGCTGTGTCCCCATTAGGCAAGGTGTATCGCTGCTGGAGCAGGTCCCGTGCAGTCATGTCCTATAACCCACATAAGTTCAATCCACACAAAACGTAAAGAATTGTATTTTCCTGCTGTTATTCAAATTTGCTCATCATCTGAGAGATATTTTAAGCACTGTAAGAGTGAATCATTGTTGAACCTTCAACTTTGTTATCTCTTAGCAACTGCTGGTTTGTCTATGTGTAACCAGTGCATGTGCGTGAGCAGTGAACTGTGGGATAAATTCCATTAAAGGGTCACAGAACATTCTCATATAAGCCACTATTAAGGATTTTATTTTTAGCAATCGCTGGCAAACAAATGGTTCTAAAGAGACAAAAAAGACATTTCGTTTACCTAAAGAAAATTTTACAAATGCAGCTTATGATAAAAAAAAAAAAGTCCTATTTACATAACATGGTAACATCTCCTGGTAAACCGAGAAATAAAACAAAGAAAGTAATTTAAACAAAGTTTTAGATATTAATTAGTGTGTTGATGTGATTAGTTATCTTAGTTACATGAGTTTCAACAACGAATGTAAATACAGATAAGGATCTGCCATGAAAGCCATCATAAAAAACTCTTAGGACAGATGTGATGAATAATAGCAGAAAATTCCCTTTTTTCCCTCCCGGACACTAAGACCTCTGACCTGCACTGGCTAAAAATAGGCACAGCATGATGCACAGGCAGTTTCCGTTTCCTGCCTGCTTAAGCCTGAGCCAAGGCATTCCCAGCATTCTGAGGCTTACACACACATTTATTTGACCGCATACACGTGAACACCAGACCCAACTACCTGTAACGAAAGTATATATGCCCCACTAAGCTTCCCCATCCCCCAGCCAGCCAACTAAGCACAGCATGGCTGAAATACAGAGAACAAAAATGCTGTGATGAGCCCAACATTTTAAAAGGCCTACAATGAGAGACTGTGTAGATCTGCGTCTGCGATGTGTTGAAATCAAAAACCTGTCTGCCATTACTTTTTTAAAAATAGATAACTTTTTTAACCCACTCACAGTATGAAAGGTCTTACAAAAAATATTTGAAAGATATGTTTAGTCATGATTTACACCTGGAAGTACAGAACAATTTAAAATCACAAGCAACTTCTTTCAGCTTCTACCTTTTAGGGGTCGCCACAGCGAGTCAATCGTTTCCATCATACCCTGTCCTCTGCATCGTCTACTCCAACCCCAACTATCTGCATGTCCTCCTTTACCACATCCATATACAGCGGGTGAAATTAATATTGAACACGTCACCATTTTTCTTGGTAAATATATTTCTAGAGGTTGTATTGACATGAAATTTTCACCAGATGTCGGTAACAACCCAAGTAATCCATACATACAAAGAAATCAAACCATAGATG
>JAOUQT010033462.1:0-11355 GCA_025769995.1 Xyliphius kryptos
CACAGTGTCCAGAGCATGGAGCAGATACCAGGAGACAGGCCAGTACACCAGGAGACATGGAGGGGGCCGTAGGAGAGTACATCCACCACCTCATAAGGAGTATGCCCAGACGTTCGTTGTAGGGAGGTCAAACAGGTACGTGGAGGGGACACACACTACTGAGCCTCATTTGAACTTGTCTTGAGAAATTTCCACAGAAGTTGGATCAGCCTGTCATTTTATTTTAGACTTTGATTTTAAGTATTTGATTCCAAATCCAGATCTCCATGAGATTCTGGTCATTTTGATGTTATTTTGTTCTCAAAATATTCTACTATCTACTAAATAAAAAATTTCTAATGAAATATTTCATTCATTAAGATATAGGATGTCTAATTTTAGTGTTTCCTTTGTTTTTTAGCAGTGTATAGACGTACCCTACCAGCAAAAATTTTGTACACACCTTCTTTTTTGTTCCACTTTCTGTAAAGAAGTAGACAACTCCAGACTGTGGTCCATCTGTTTGTGGACTACAGTACATACTGTGTTGGTCCCCTTTACTTTATTCTTTCATGGTCAGGACCTCAATAGCACCTCCACAGAGCAGGTAAGCAGCATTTGGTCATGCATTATTCCTATCACAGCAGTGTCACTGAGGTGTTTAAATGAAACTACGGCAGCACTGTTGCACTAAGACCCCCTCACCGCATCTGCAGAACTGACAATCTATTCTAATGAAATGCAAAGCCAGTTTTTTTTACCCTTTATTATTCCAGGGTCGCCACAGCGATGAACTCGCATATTAGACCTGGCCAAGTGTTTAATGCCGGATGCCCTTCCTGGAACACAGACTGGGGACAATTTAGACCAATTTACTTTAAATAAATCTTTTTGGACTGCGGGAGGAAACCAGAGAACCTGGAGAATAAAACACACAAACACGGGGAGAACATAGAAACTCAACTCAGATCGAGATTCAAACCTGGAATCCTCAATGCTGAGAGGCAAATGCGCTAACCACTATGCCACCAAGAAAACCAACAGGGGACTAACAAAAAACAGAAAAAAGATGCACTGTCTGTGATTGTAAAACTACAAAGTTCAGCTATCTGGAAGAAATAGATAATAGAAGCCAGTGACAGTCCGAGCGAGAACACGAATGAAAAAGAAATAGCAGCAGACTTACCTGAGAACATCGCCTGTGATTCTCACACCAACCCAGGACATTGTCGCTCTGCAAAGAAAAGGAAAGAATTGTTTCATTTTGCTTCTGGAATAAGTAACTGTGGTGTGGTGTTTTTGATCTCGAGTGCTGCCCATTCACTTTGAAAGTCATTATGTCATCAGTGGCATTCGAAGGCTAAAACCAGAATTTTCTCCACAGTGGGAAGGTGAGCAGATGAATCAAGCTACTGGATATAAACACAGGAGTACCACAAGCCTGCACTGTGACCTCCACGATACGTCAACACCCAACCACCCAGACTTCTGGAACACTGGCAGTCAGGGATTATACATGAGTAATGAATGTAATCACAGTCGAGAAGTCTGTGTTTTGACTCAAGCGACATCATGGACAATTTCTTGTCATGGATGTCTCATCATCCATCTTGGAAAGTTGTAATGGCATTTGCTAAAATAAAAGACACAGTCACGAACACCCACCCAAATTGAATCACCGAGTGATTCCGCCTCTTCAAGATGAGTTAATTGTCCCCTTCTAAACACCCCCTCTAGGCAACCAGCACTTATCCTCAACAGACGACGGCCACTTACGAGCGCCTATGTTGCCTTTCTTGAGAACTTAATAAGCTCTTTAGGAGAAAAGAAAACCCATTATGTCTGAAAGACCGTCCTGAGGTTCAAAACACTGATTGCAAAAGGAATGTTGGGTCTTGCCATCTTCCAAAGTGATTACATCACTCTTTTAAAAGCCTCCTTGATTGTCTTTCCAGATGAACGGTTCCGACACGCACACACCAAAATGTAAAAAAAAAACTGTCCCGAACTCTAACAGGTTCATAAATCCGACAGGTGAAAATGAATGAAACACATGATCGGTTTACATTCCATATGGTATGGAGCTGAAAAACGAACATTTAACTTCCAATTCCAACATACGATTAAAGATTTTAAATCCTTGCCTGGGGGAGCATTAAGTCCTTGTTGGTCTTTAGTTACAGCATTAGGACTGAAGCCAGCAGAAGTGCTTATTTTACAATTTTATAAAGAGGAATGTAGGTGGACGAAGAAATTAAGGTTTTTACAACATTATGGACTTGAGTGCTGGTGTGTTTGGGGCAGGACTATAGCCAATAACTAGCAATTTCACAAAAAGAATGCTTTTGAGTGTACACACAAAGCTTTCATTTGACTAATGCTGTCAGTTTGAGATGAGATCGTAAGCAATTGCATTACAATGGTAAAGTCTGAATTATACAATCTGCACACTGTGATTATGGAAATTATACTTTGAAATTATAATCCATCTAATTTTGAGACCATCAGAACCTGTATGCATATATTGTTTTCTTTTACCATCCCTGGCTGGTGATGTGAGGACCGGCTTATGACGAATACATGGCTTTTATCATTTAATTTCAGCCAATTTAGTGGCTTATTTCACTCTAAGTGCAAACAGACATGATTCACGGTAATCTGTTTTCAGCCTTTCAACTCACATATGCCGTAAACAGTAAACTAGAAAGGAAGTCGACAGACAGATAGCATCTACACAGGAGAAGGCAAAAGAGAGAGAGTGAAAGAGAGAGAGAGCAGCCGTCAGATAGACTGCGTAGGACTGTGTCGCTCAGCCCGCTCAGCCCGGCGGCCGCCCCCTTTGTTCTCGGCCTCTGCACCACATGTGCAGCTGTTTCAGCTCGGAGCACAAAAGAAAAACCCCTACCACAACGACGCACACGCCAAGATATCTAAACAAGCTTTATGACATCTGACAGCAAAAATGTCGCGTGAAATTGTTGCAGGGTTAAAACCCTCAGGCCTCAAGGGCAGAGTCCTCCATCGATATGGTTAACGTTTACCTTTAACTTCCTAATTCTGATCACGCTGATCATTCAATAGCCTGGTTTGATTGTAATAGCTTTTGTCTGGATTTTTTTCTCAGCCCAAATACCAAACAGAGCTGACTCCTGATGTGCGCTCGATGGCGCATCGTAGTACAAAAAAGAACCACATTCGAGCAGTTTGAACGCTCCGCCGGCAAGTGGTGAGTGATCGTGGCAGCTGAATGCTTGTGCCCTTTTATGTGGATGGGAAGAGTTCCTTTGGAAACGAGCGAGTAGAGACGGGAGGGACCCGGTTCCGAATCCCCTTTTTTTTTGTGCATGCGAAGTCAGCTGACACATTTAATGGTTCCCCCTCCATCACAAATGGAAGTGGCATGCGATTCTGAGCCGTGCAGTAACAACACTTCTGCTATTCTTCAGATATTTCAAATAAAGAAAATGTGACAGTCTAATGCATGGAACCAAACCAATAAGGCAGGGGTTTCAAAATCATTCCACAAATCTGGCTAGACATCACTAATTAGGCTCGAACCGCATTATGAATGAAAGACACGGTGATTAGGAGTCGTCCCAGCATTAGCAAAAATTTGTGTAAAGGAAAGTATTGTGGTCGGGATCGCAAGCGAAGCTACATTTCATTTGTGTCAGGCCATTCTTCACATCGGAATTTCAGTCCGTGTTCCAACTGTATTGGGATTCATTATATCATCGTTTGAAACAATAGGCGTAGCATCACACGAATCAGATTGTGGTATATTGGTGTTCTAGATAAATGGACGCTCCTATGACATTTAATCATAATGAATGTATAAGTCATAAAGAAAGATATATGTGACTGTACAACCCACACGGCTGATGAAAACCATACAGCGCTGTGCAATCCATAGACATACTTATTTACAGCAATAGTGGCAATAAACTATTTTTCTAAAACACAATGTTATCAGTTGAAAATTAGCACAGTTGCTAAGCTACACAAGGGATGAGTGAATTTAATTTAGACTTCTGACAAAGAATGAGTTTCTGGAGTGTTTTGCTCAACACACCACAGGTAATTTATTCGTGAGTCGTTAGTAAATGAGTCGTTAATAAATGAGTCATTCATAACAAACAATGCTATTTACAGAATCAATTCACTGAATCAAACTTTCTTTACACCAATACACCAATATTATAAATACTAAGCTGTAATTGGGTGTTGATAGAGAAAGCAGCACAGCCAATAACTCGATTTGTTTTTCCACAATCAATCATTGTGATTGATAAGGACCTGATAAGTACACACCCATTAGTGTGGTAAATATTCAGACAAAATCTGCATGGCTTTCCTTTAACAGTATAAAACATGGAGTTAAGGTGAATTGTCTGCTTTATATTGCCCCATATATTGTGCGCGTGATGGATTGGCACCCTGTTCTGAATGTGTCTGCCCAGCACCCGAAACTCTCTCCCCTGGATGGGCATGAGGAACATGACCCAAATATAGGATTAGAGGAAGATAATGAACAAATGAATGAATAATGAAAAAATTTGCATGACTGAAATCTGAAAAGAAAAAACAGTCTAAAAGAATCTAGGCTTTTAGAGAACAGGCTAAAGTAATTCCAACAAACACACTGTCCCTCGATGTTCCTCGGTTCATAACTATTTCTGGCCCCTGCTCATGCCATTAACTAAAACAAAGGTGTATTTACATCAGCTCTCTAGGCATTATTTACTTTGAGCCATATTTCAAGCACCATAATTACCGGGGTTTAGTCCCTGGCCTGAGTCGCAATCGTTGCCCCCCTAAATCAGCTTGTGATGCAGCGAGCGGAGGCACAGACCTGACGACATTTCCCCGAACGAGTTACGAGCTCTTTTTTTCAAATCATTTTCCTTGGCTTTTCTGGTTACAGTGTTGTTAGGACACAGCAAGGGGTAAAAAGAAACAGGGTCTTGGGCTGCCCATTCTGGTCCCCTTCTTCCTGTAAACAAGCATTTTAACACAGTGGATTTTTATGACCTCTGTGAGTAAGCCCACGTATATTTTAACGCGAGTATAAGTGTTGAACTGCTAAGGATATAAATGTGTAAATCTTGGGCATAGTGTGCAGCAAACAAAGTAATTATTCCTTTCTGTCAGAGCATCAAACCACAGAGCGACCACATCAGAAAGTACATCAGTGACAGGATTGGATTTCGGGTAATCTGAGCTGCTTTTTTGGTCGTGGCATTAAAACCATGGGATGTTACTACAATAACACACATATATATATATATATATATACCTTCACCCACCTGGGACAAAATGACTAATGGATATAGGAACAATAAATGTTGGTTAATTTGTCATAGAGACAATTCCACAGTCGGAATTCAACCCGAGTCAATGTCGCTGTGACAATTACACCCTGTAAAGTGAAATAAACTAAACACAATTAGATGACCAACAGCTTTAACCTTCAGGGGATGTGGTCTATATGTGTATCTTGAGTCGATGACAATGTACACTAAGAACAAAGGAGTTGGGACACCTACACATTACAATTTCAGGTTCATTTATGACATTTGATCACACGGTTGTCACAGTTTAATTAATTGACCCATTTATCCGATGATCATACAGTCAGGCACTGACGATAAATGAGACCTGACTTGTTATTCAATGACACTGGCTTAACTTAACTATTTACATTTAAGGTGTCTCCAGCTTTTCATGCCAAAATGTTACAGTAAATGACTTTATTGGGGTCTTTGAGGGACTTTGAGGACTGAACTCATTCATATTAACTTCTTACATCACAAATTTGGTTGTGATGGACAGAACCCCATTTCTATTACGGACTCAACTACTTCACTTTATCTGTTTTTCAAATGAACACTTGATTGAATACACAACCTGTGGTACACTGTTAAATCTTTCAGCCTCCTTTAAGGCAGTTTCACTTCGAAAAATCAGATCAAATTAATAATTTTGTAGTAAAATATACAGCTATAATGTATTTTTACCCGAACGTGTTCAATAGGCAACAAATACAAAAGTAGCATTTTAACAAACAGCATCAGGTGAAACATAAAAACATTTTAAGACGCAGAAACAGAAATGAAATCAAGATGTGGATGTTGACCCTGCACCAGGAACAGCGCAACGCTCCACGCATTTAATGTGGATTCATAATGACAGGCGATGTTGCTGAGGGGGAAGCGTGTTGAACGTGGTGGTTAAGTTTTTGTCTCTTTTCTAACATGTTTGTGTTTCATTCCATTTTATTTGGGAAGGCGGCCCTCAGAAATCTTTTAACAATCAGATGTGGGCTCTTAAAAAAACCCCGCTGTAGCGCACAAGGCATGTGTATGTCATCACCTACTGTATATGGTGTATAAATCATACGACGATCTTTATTACACTGTGCAGCTCACCAGGCATTAAAACCACATATTAATCATTTTCACTGTCGGTTTCCCAACACGAGTTTAAACATTACACTCCTATATTATTACATCATCATCGTTTGTATTTGCATTATGTCTCGCTCACGTGACATAATGTACATACATGCAATGATCTAATAAAGCCCAAGTTCTACTGTTGATTCATGTGGAATGGAATCACATTATTAGTAAATAGATAATGCCGTGGTTTTATTTTTGCACGCTGTGCACTGGGGTTATGAGGTACTACAATAACACAAGTGACATGATAGCAACAGGTTACAGTTCCACTCGTAACAGATGTTACTCCGCGGCGCTCATTGGGTTTAAAACACACTGTGGTCTCCGTCGAAACAGTTCAATGGATGTGTATATACAGGTACGTACAGTGGAGACGCTGTGCTGGTCCTCGCCGTGTGGCAGGTTAAGTCATCATTTAAATCTGCACCCGGAGGCGAGGCGAAGGCCCCCCGCCAGATTTGTTGCAGCCGTTCAAACCATCCTTTGTTTGCGTGGAGCTGGAGACATATACAGTTTGACTTTTCGGGGAAAAAAGAAAACATTAGGCACTTGAGGGATTTTCCTTCGAGTGACACTATTCAGCCACTCGTTCTTTGGGATTCTTGTGCGCAGCCACTCATACAGAATAAATCAACCAATCTATAGCATGTATCGAGTTTACGGAGGTCCCAAAGAGGAATATCCCGGGGGTTTTCATCCAAATCTACAGCATCTGTACCAAGCTATAACCACAGACCATAATGTCAACATGGTTCCCTGTATTGAGAAATGTTTCCTCTTTTTTCTCTCGTTTGAATGTATTTGTAAATTAGCCTCCAAAATCTGTATAATTTGTCCCTTTCAGACACAGGAATACTGTTTCGGAAAGAAGAATTTGTGGTTGTGTGCTACGAACATAACGTATGGGTTTGACGGTTACCGCAGAACCATTGGGAAGGCGTAAGTAACCTGAATGACTTTTTACTGCGCCGTTCCAGTATAAACCTACAGTAGAACCTCACTAAGATATTCCATCATGTGTGCCTTGTTTGCAAAGCCTTTGTTGTTGAGTAGTTGTGGGTAGTTTTAAATCCCTATAATAACACTTATTGACAGAATGCACTCATATTAGAGCTTTTTCTTTGGATGCAGCCGAAGCGCTTTTACCACAGATGATTCAGTCAGGACACACTAGCATTCTTTACGCCGTGATCGGGTCAGAACCACTGCTGAGCCTCTGCCTAAAGATATTCCTGTTATTCAACCGGCGAGCTCCGCCAGAAAGATGCCACCTATTCAGCCATCAGATTCTCTGCCTGCTCGCCCCTGATTTTTATCTCTTACTGCCTAGACTGTGTCCTCTCCCACATACATAAATCACAGTCTGGGGTGGAACAAGCAGGAAGTGGAGTAGAAAATTAGATCAAGGAGGAGCTGACTCTGCTTTGGGTGCCGCAGTTGTTCAACCTCTGAACCGATTCCCACCACCCACTGAGGAAAAACACATCCCACTCATGACCCTGAGCTTTTCACGAACCGTGAGGTGCAAACTGGAAACGTTTGAAGGTCGCGCCGCAGCAAAAATGTGGCCAAGAGCTACTTACCGCCTGCGTATTTATAAAAATGTGGATCTAATTAGGGTCATTTTGAGCCACGAGGTTCATCTGTGCATGCGCTTCAATTACCACTGAAGTCTGACTCCTGTTAGCGGGATACCAAGCGGTACCGTGTAGCAGGCCTATAGTCAGGAGTATGACGACTCTCCTGTAAGAGGAAATACTTGTGCACCACCCACAGTACCAGCAGAAACAAGAACACTACACACTTCATGAAAATTAGGTTACACACCATTTGTTGAGTTTAGGGTCCTCCTCTATTAGACGAGACCCAGGTGGGCAGGAGGAAACAGCCAGGGGAACACAGCAGAGCGCCGCTTTTTCAACCGACACTTAAAAGAGCACTTAATGACTTTCCCACCCACCAAAGAGAGAACAGACGTTGGAGTGGGCCACTAGATTTGCCGTATGCAGCCACTTGTTGCCACTGGTTTTAGTGCAGAACAATTTCCTTACATACAGTTTAAATACAATGGAAACCTGATGTCACAACTGCTTTAAAAGGAGAATATACACAATTAAAGGACTCAGCACCTCTGGTATGTTATTGATTATAATGAAGTCAACAAGTGGCTTAGTTACCTTGTATTATTTAACTTTTAAATAATTTTAATAAATATCTGTTTTACTTTTATAACAAAGTCTGTCAAAAATATATATGAATGTGATCCATGTATAACACAATAAAAAGACAAAAGCTCTGAAACGTACTTCAGAATCACCAAATTCAGAAGTCTCATTTCCTTCATATACATTTTGGATAACTATATGCTTTTAGGGCGGCATGGTGGCTTAGTGGTTAGCACGTTCCCCTCTCAGAGCTGGAGATTCCCAGTTTGAATCCCAATCTGGGTGGAGTTTCCATGTTCTTCCCATGTCAGTGTGGGTTTCCTCCGGGTTCTCCGGTTTCCTCCCACAGTCTAAAAACATGGATTCAAGGTAAATTAAATCAAGTCTAAGATGTGTATTTGTGTATCTAAGGTGTATCTGTCCAGCGCCCGATACGTTCTCCCCTAGTTGGGCGAGGGAAATCCCACCTTGTAAAGGATTAAGCGGAAGAGAATGAATATATGCTTTTAACTTAATGGGAACAGTTTGGGGAAACCCAAATTTTGTTTCAGTATGACTGCGCACAAACAAAAGAAAGCTTTGAGGAGTTAGAAATTATACTAGAATGAAGGTGGGAGGGTCTGACCTCACAGATGTAATTTGTGGTCTTTACAGTATAGATAAAACTGCTTAAGGTAAAAAAAGAGGGGAATATTATAAATAAAACGTCCTGTAGGTGTCTCAATAATTTGGTATGTGTAGTGTAGTGATAAAAAATCTAACATGTAATTTAAGCGGCAGGTATTTGGATATTGGCATAATAGTGTATTAAAAATGGGAAAATAACAAGGAAAGGACGAAAAATAATAAATCAAAAAATATAACAGTGACTTGAATAATTATTGCTGCTATAAATAGTGCCATAGCTATAGGTGTGGTAGCTCAGTGGGTAATGTGTTGGGTTTACAATCTAAGGGTTAAGGAGGTTAATCTTTGGGTCCACCAAGTTAACAATGTAGGCCCTTAAGCAAGGCCCTTAACCTATTGCTCCAAAAGTGCTGAATCCTTTGCTTTGACTTCAACTATCTGAAACAAAGTAAATGAGTATGTCTGGACAACAACCTCTGCAGAATGTAATTGTAGATGTAAAATTGTTTAAGAATGAGTTCAAATTATTTGTCAAACAACAATATAATCTTTAAGACAAGGAACAGACTCATGAAGCATCACTGACACTGTTCACACGATTCATACCAAATTCATGCATTCGTTCATCTAAACCACTTATCATAATTAGGGTCTTTGGGAGTCCTGTCCTATCCCAACCACTTGTTGGAAGAAAGTAAAAGGCATGGAAATTACCCGGACAGGGCGCAAGTCAATTGCAGAGCAGACACGTGAGCCTGCACATTCATGCACATGTAATTTAGCATTCAGAGGACATGAGAAGAACCTGCAAATTTCATCATCTTGCAGTGAGGTAACAGTGCCTATTCAAGCCACATCAAATCCAGACAGCTTTAATGGTGGTTAATAAAAATATTACAAGCGCTGCAGAAATACACAAACACGATAAAGATATAAATTCATTATAATGCAGGATCATTATAATGTACACAATGCTCATCCAATTACATATGTGTATCTTTTTTATTTTCATTTCACCTGTATAACACTAAATAATCCCAATACCTGAAATAAAATGCTTATAGACAATGTTTTGGAATGGATCATTCTATACAGGCTGATGAGGCTGACTTGTGTAAATTGTTTCGTGTTCTTGATGCCTCATGTACAAGCAGGGCTACAATATGCACTAAATCTACAATCATGAAGCGTGGGTGTCGCCTAGAACTAGGACTAGACAACTAGAAATACACACCTTGTGCCAGAGACTGAGAACAGAAAGATGCCATACCAAAATGGCATCAGCTTTAAGATCCGATATTTAAATAGCTTATTTTGCATCAAGACCCCAAAACAAAGGGCACATGAGTATAATCATACCAACAGACTAAAATAAACAAGAGGGGAATTATATCAAATCATTAACACGGGGTCTATTTATATTTTAAGACATGTGTAATACAACTTTCATGGACAAAGGTATTGGGAACAATTGGTATAATTTTGCCCATATAATGCATCTGTCATTGATTTCTCCTGGATGTTGACATTTCTGTATAAATATTGTACAAAATCCTTTGCTTTAAATAAATACTTTACTTTGTATAATTTATTCACCAATAAGTTTACAGATAAAACAGATTTGTGTTTCTTTATACAAATATTTTGAATAATAACTACATATTGGTCCTTAGCTATGGCATTGAGACCCAAATTCGCTATAAAAATACACATAATTAAATGTAAAATAATAATTCAGACAGATTACAAGAGAATTTCCTCCCACATCCCAAAAACATGGAGTTAAAGTAAACCGATTGCTCTAAATTGCCCTGTTTAATGTATGTATGTGGGTGTGTGAGTGAGTGTGTACCCAGCGATGGATTGGCGCCCTGTCCCGGGTGTATCTGCCCAGCGCCCAAGATGTTCTTCCCTCGCGACCCTCATAAAAGTAATAAGCGGAAGATAATGAATGAATGAATGAATGAATAATGAATTAATCAGAATTTCGAGGTATAGATTAATTTGTGTGTAGATGCCTGAGGGATGGGAGAGTTTTAAATAACCACCACATGGGGTAGGACTAGTTCACAAAGTAGGTATTTCAAATGTTGCTAATTCTAAAAAAAAACAAAAAAAAAAAC
>JAOUQT010033470.1:0-11354 GCA_025769995.1 Xyliphius kryptos
CAGTGGGGGACTCATCCTCCTTGAGCGGCCAGGCAGCATCAGAGTAGAGTCCATATTAAACAATAGAAACAATTCTAGTCTCTCTGTCTACACCAGTGTGTGTATTTGTGTGTGTCACTGCACGGATGGGTTACATGTGGAGGACAAATTCCTCTAAAGTTACCCGGTTCAGGCTCAAGAAATGTGGAAGAAGACATTCCTGGGTGGGGGGTGGGGTTGGTATAATGAAAATAATAATAATAAAATAATAATAATAATTGGGGGTGGTGTGGTGGTTTGCATGTTCACTTCTCAGCGCTGGGTATCCCAAACTGGGTGGATTTGCCATGTTCTCCTCGTTTTTATGTCTCCTTCAACAGTCCAAAAAAATTAATTCAAGGTAAATTGACAGCTTTGAATTGCCCCAATGTAGTCTATGTGTGTGTGTGAGTGAGAGCATGCCCCCTGTCCTGGCAGTATCTTCCCAGTGCCCGTCATGTTCTCCCCAGATTGGGCATGGGAAACCCTCTGGCACAACAGTGTCCCAAATCCACCAGCATTTATAAACTGATCTATTTCTCCCTTTGTAATTAAACTCATATCCTCCACATGCCCATCCGTGCAGTGAAACACATATACACACACTCAAGTCAAGAACCGGTGGCTTAGGGGTTAGCACATTCGCCTCTCAGGGGGTTCCCGGTTCGAATCCCGATCTGGGTGGAATCTCCATGTCCTCCCCGTGTCTGCATGGGTTTCCTCCCAATTCTCCGGTTTCCTCCCACTAAATTGCCCCGTATGGAGTGTTTGCCCAGCGATGGCTTGGCGCCCTGTCCTGTCCCTGGGTGTATCTGCCCAGCACCCGAGATGTTCTCCCCGGGATGGGCATGAGGACCCCACCGCGACCCTCGTACAGGATTAAGCGTAAGACTGCAGTCTCCAGGGTTTGGATCTCCTGTAGGCGAAGCAGAGAGAGGAAGGCTGTGTGTTCTGAACTGATTAGCGGGGCCCGGTCCCGAGCAGAGTGGGCGTGAGGACGATTAAAGACTCGTATTTAGGGCACAGACCGGGCGAGAGGAGACGCTCTCCCGGAGCGTAAGGGAAGAAAACTCGTAGCACGTGGAACGAAGCCAGAGCGAAAGTGGATAACGCTCCGCCTGTGGACGGGTGATTGTATTACACAGTTGTGTTATGCAGCCTGAGAATATAACATAATTAATACGGTAAAAAAAAAACAACGCTCTGATACAGTTATAGACTTCTCTGACCTTATTAAGTCAATACTTCATGTTCTAATCCTCTTATCTCAATTAGGGATGTTGGAGCCTTTCCCAGCATCCTGTCGGCAAAGACGAGGAAAACCCTGCACACATCGCCAGTCTGTTTTAAGGCCAAAATATTTTACACCTAGGGGGCAATTAAGTATATTAAATTTACCATCAGGCATATGTTTGGGAGAAAACCCCTCCCCGCAATGAGAGAACATGCAAAATCCAGATACAGCCTTTAAATACAACCTTAGAGTTGAACTCTTGAAAAGAAGTCGCATTTCCAGACCACTAGCCCTTGTCTTCTTAAAGAGGCAGCGAGAGACAGAGAGAGAGAGAGAGAGACAGAGAGAGAGAGAGAGCGAGCTGTGATGCTTTAGAACAAAGACAACTCTTGAGCATCGTGGAGGATTTTGTGACTCGTGTCATCTCTTGTCGTGTCACACGAGCCGAGCGTAAACATGGAAATACAACGTGGAGGGAGATCATACCGCAGTACAGTTCGGTCAACAACGTTATCACTGTACTGACAGCTGTGCGGCAGCCCCATGTGTCCATCATCGCGGTTTGTTGTATTCCAATATTGGAATTCCTTTAAAATATACAATCTTTTTCTGGTCCTGCTATTCAATGTTTGCTTTTCCGTCCTAAAATATTTGCCCACTCCCACCGTGTCCCCTATTAGTGCAGTAATAAGGTGCGACAGGGCTGCATTATTGTGAATAAATCACGGGGCACGACGCGCAAGCCAAGTACAGTTACACCGTGATTTATTAACAATAATACACAACCACGAGGTCCTATTGCATTTAGAAAATGGTTACAGCACACAATAATAAACAAAACTATTCATAAATACTTTGACTGAAAGCAAAATCGCTAATAAACTAGCCTTCCGGTTTTTTTTTCTTTTTAAATGAAACCTGAATTTAAAAGCCTTCCAGTTTCTTTAATAATCAAATACTGTCCTCTAGTGGCCAAAAAACAGAACGTGCTTTATAAAAAACTTTGAAAAAACAATAAATTTTTTATCACGCATTTATGCGAATGTGGTATGGGGCACGGCGCCTCTCAGCACTAGGGATTCCCGGTTCGATTCCCTATCTGGGTGGTATTTCCATGTCCTCCCCATGTCTGCGTTTTCTCTGGGTTCTCCGGTTTCCTCCCACATTCCAACAAAATGGATTCGAGGAAAATTGAATGCTCTAAATTGCACTGTAATCGTGTGTGTTTGTGTGTGTGGATGTTTGAGGGAGTGTGTGCCCAGCGATGGATTGGCGCCCTGTCCTGGGTGTCTCTGCCCAGCGCCCGAGACGTTCTTGGACCCCCCTGCGACCCTCTTTAAGGAATAAGCGGAAGATAATGAATGAATGAATGAATGAATGATGGGGTACCACAATGCCAAATTTAGACCTTGTAGATACTCAGGAAGTTATAACAGGAACTTGAGGTTGTGCATTATTGTGAATAAATCACGTGAAAATGGAAAAACGAAGTAATTCTCACCTTCGTAGGTTCGATGGTTCGTTCGATATCGCCATCGAATGCAAGCGCCCTCTAGTGTCACATCGGGGCATTCCCAAGTACCTACAAGGCCGAAAGTTGGCATCGTGAAAGCGGGTTCTCGCTTTCCTACGTTCGCCTTTCTACGTTTGATTGTTGGTTTGCTATCGCCATCGAACGCCCAACCTCGGATAAATCGTGGGGAGTAGCTACAAAGCTCGGCTACGTCATTTTTTTTATCGTATCCTTGGAAAACCTACGTATAAATTCACGTAAGCAAGCGAGTGCGTAGACTCCGTAGTCACAACTCGCCATATATGCATTCCACCTATACATTTCAGATTTCCTTTGAACTTTCACGCTGTTATCAAGTTCTTCTAGCCATGCCGCTAGTTGACAATAATGTCACGGCTGGACAAACGGCTCGGCCAATCGGATTTAAGGACCGCAAATACCCGTTTTATAATAAAGAATATTTAAGAAGCATGATCATTAGTTGTTTGTAGTTGTTCAGCGTTCTGACACTGTCGCGTTCTTATCTCTCCTCCTTCATGATGCGCTCTCCCATCTACTCACCTGTTGTCGAAGGTGTACCATGGATGACTTTACAAATAAGAGCTTTAATTTTTATCTTAGGGCTTCAGGTCCGCTTGCCGGGGCCGCGAGTTGTCGTCGCGCCGCCAAGCAGATGGAGCGTTTCGGCACAAGACGGAGGGATTGGAGGGTGGAATATGGTGGTACGGAGAGAATCTGGACAAAGCGAAGATAAAATGAGGCAGAGGGCGAGAAAAGAGCGGATAAATTAAAGCTGTTGTGATGAAATGCACCTGCTGTATCAGACACAGAGCCTGTTAGGCTTAAAATATAGCGGAGAAAGGTCCAACGGTCCGCAGCCATCTGAAAACCAGAAGAGTTGGTACTCCATCACCTAATAAAGTTGTGTACATTCAGTCATTTACCAAAAAGACCGACGGCAGCAGAGCTCCTGTGAGAAATGGAAGCCAGAATACAGGGGAACACCGAGGTCTTAGATTTATCCCTAATACTTCGGACAGCAGTGAGGTGAATGATGCCGGGAGTCCTGTCTGAGAAATACAGCATGTAATGATGTACAAATACAGCCTTTGTAGCCCATCCTCCTCAAGGTTTCAAAGTGTCTGGTGTGTTCTGTGATGCTTTTCTGCCTTTGCCGGTCAGTCTGCGGTTTATGCTGAGTTGGTTGTTTTCGTACTCGGTTGCATCTTATTGACACTTTTTATTTTTCCCAGCTTGATCACATGACTCAGCGTCCTCAAAACACAGAGTGCAATTTTCATTAAAACGTTCTCATATAGTATGTGATGCCTTTCAGTAACTATTGGCCTCACACTGACCAATAAAAAGAAAAGACTGCGATGTGAGGTACGGCTTTTTCTTGGCAATTCTGCCATGAAGTCCAGCATCCTGAAGTCGCCTCTGGACCGTTTATACTGACCCTGGTGTTTGACGTGTTCCATTTAGTGCAGCTGACAGTTGACAGCCAGTCAGGCGTCTTTCTCTCAATCTGCACACTCTAAGATATTTATCTTCTTGCACAGTTGTGCATTGGGGCCTTCCACTCTTTTTCTGTTCTTGTTAGAGCCAGTGTGTGTCAGCATGGTAAGATATTTTCGGTTTCTTGGCAATATCTGGCATTGAGTCGCCTTCCTTCCGTAACACAACAACGGACTGACGGCTCTCTAAAGAACGTTGTGTCTTTCTGGCCACTGAGTCTATAAACAAACCAACAACTGCTGATGCTTCAGATACTGAACTAACCTACAATGTTATGCTCCCCGTCTACTGGCCACGCCCATCACGCCCTCTCAACACAATAACCTTTGTAGTTTGTTCTCCTTTTAGTCATTTCGTTCGTAAGAAAGAGCAGCGTTGAAACACAAATATCCACCAGATGTGGAATATCCGACTTTACGACCTACAACTCCTCACATTCCTCAGTACCTTGAAGTAGCGTTCAGTGTCAAAAAGGTTGGTGACCCCTGTACGAGTCATGCTTACTTGCATCTTTAAGTAGTAGATCATTTTGAAAACAGCCTGTGCACGCAAACTATTTAGTACAAAGGTGGACAAACTATGGCCCGCGGGCCAGATGCGGCCTGTTGGGCTTTTTTAATCCGGCCCATCAAACTTGTCCGAACTATACTATCGAAATATTCTTTTATTTGACCCTGGTGTTCCTTTTCCCTGCTATGACTGTGTTCTCCCAATAGATGGTGTGATCCACGGGTGAGGTGTTTTACGCCCTACTCTTTTGAGCCCCTGGGCAGTGAGTCAAATTTTGGATGCCATTGTGGACCGTGGGTCAAAACGTTTGGCCACCTTTGGTATAGGTGTACCTCCTGTTATGAAACCTAAAACAATGGGGGAAAAAACACATTCAACGTATATCTGTGATTCCTTCCCATACGGCTTTTAAAAGGACATTCGCTTTGATGCTCCGACTCTCTCATTAGTTTGATTCTCGTGTCTTCTAATTTATTAAATAATGCCGGAGAACAAATCTACCGCGTATTCTTATGAAATGTAATTTTGTTGGCACATACAATATTCAGCAGCAAACAACATTTTAATACTTCAAAAAATGCAGAGTCCTTTTCAACCTCAGTAAATCATATTAATATTAAATAAGGGTTTTAATAAATATTTCATTGCATTCGGCGCATTTTGCGTCCTCCTGTACGAAGCCGGACGCTCCTTCCGAGCGCTGCCTTGCGTTTACGACTGACCGTATTAAAGTTATATTGCGGGAGTCTACTCAGTGCACCCTACGTGCGTTTATGGCCTTTTGTAGTATACGGCCGGTCTTCTGACGGATGAGTTTTATAGGTCAGCATGGCTTCTGGCCAGACAGCATTTCCTCCCAGCCGCTCGTTTGGTGCGTGCACGCCGTTATTAGTCACCTTTGACTAATAAGATGATTATCAGGAGTGATATTTAGATCTTAAGATATTAATTGCAGCTCGCCGTGCTGGATTCCGGGCCGTTCACCGATCAATGTCAATACTGACCTATACATTCGCAAAGGGACATTCAGCAAAATGTATTCATTGCACCGCACGGTGATGGACTACCTGCCACAGTCAACATCCAGCGTTAAGTAATACATCATGGCCATTGTATTTCAAACGATGGAATACAAATCACAGGGTTCCACTTGCGCTCGCCGATGGAATGCGGGAGCAATTACTGATCTGTTGAATTAAAAGTTGCTGCAGGTGAACTTTGGGAAGTTTCGGCTCCCAGCTCGGAGTTTAAAGCGGTTATTTTTCCGATTATAAAACCTCACGGCCTTTAAAGTGGGATTCGGCCGCCTCAAGAGTCTGCCCGCTTATGTAACTCTTAAATGCTGTACTATTATAGACGTCTGCTGATTAGCATTTCTCTCTGTATCGGCTCCTACAAAGTGCCCGACATTCGTTTTGGACTTTCTCATGCATTAGACTGCCTCGTGAATATGGCGTTATTGATTCTCTGCCGTCAGAAGGCTTTTGTCAGGGGAGGTTTAGGACTTTTCCAAGGAAGTTCTACCTGGAAAGACATTTCCAGACCTCCTTCCAATACGCATGCGGTCTGGGGGTTTTGACCGACAGGCCGACCGGGAGTTCTCGGACTGGAAATCGTGATGAAGTGCTGGATTTTGTAGCGTGGCTTACAGATGTGAACTGTGAGAGGTTAGGTTCAGTGTGGTGAACGGAGTGTCACTGCAGTGCGAAGAATCATCTACCTGCTGTGTGATGGTCCTGATTTTTAAAGGGGGGGGGGGGGAAGACAGACGAAAGAACAAAAAATAGAAAGCGTGTCACAAACATCCCTCCTATTTTAATGGAACGTTCACTAATGGCTTCAGTATGTGGTGTGTAGTGAATGAGGTGAACGAGGGAACCTTCCTAAATGCAGCTGAAATCTATAACAGCAGTGTATTATATATATATAGCCCGGTTGTTTATTGTGAGTCTGGCCCCATATTGGTGCTGCTTTTCTTTCAGGCTCTGCAGTGTGAGATAAATGTTGTCTTGTCACGTGGGACGTTTTAGCACTTTCCCAGCCCAACCCTGCGAGAGTAAATCTGAACCAGAGGAGCTGATGGAGAGTGCAGTACCGCCCTTAATCTCACCCAGCGCCTTTCTGCCACCAAGCAAATCTGCTGTGAAAAGGGCTCGGCTGCTTTTTAAAAGGGAGCAGGTTTTATGGATTGCGACTTGAGACCTTTTCGGGTTGCTTCGCTAAACGCCATGTGTAACAACCGATGACGTTTAATTTGGAAAGAACTAACGATGGGGACGTTTTATACGACACTAATTGACCGGACTCCTGGGTGGTATAGAATAAGCGCCCCATCTCTTCTACAAGTGGTTTCCCCCAAATTTCACATCTACATTTGTAGTCCATCATATAAGTTTCACTTTGTAGTTCTGCAAACAGACCGGGTCAGTTTCTCGGCATGAAAAAGTGAGAGGACCTCCACAGGACTACGACGCCGGTGGGATGGGTGGGGGATCAATTTCAGCGTGGTGGGGCTGTGTGAGTGTGAGGATCAGACGCAGCAGTGCTGCTGGAGAGAGAATATTCCACCCATCAATAATCCTGTAGGCGGTGGACTACCGAGCATTTATGAAGGGTTAGAGGACGACGTACACGAACTGTCTAGCAACTAATGAAGGTCGTAAGGGTCGTGTTGCGATTGCGTAGAGGAACGGACAACGCTCAAAGAGACAATAGGAGGTTAATAATAAAACAATAAGGTACAAAAGTGCGTCAAAATTGTGAGTAAATCACAGGAAACTGGTGTTAGTAAGTGACACCTCGTCCCTGTGATTTATTCACAATAATACACAATCTCGAGCGTCTTATTGCGTTAAAAAAACGCTTACAAACAAACTATAATACAAAAGCAAGGTTTGCATTTATTACAAACAAAATTGTAAAATTGCTAGTAAACTGTCTTCCTAGTCCATTTTTTTGAAAAAACTATTGAAAACTGCCATCTAGTGGCCATATTATGGAACACCATTGCGAATGGGCTTGCTGTTTATATCATATTATATATATCTGTATTTCCATTTATGGTACATGATTTAAATGCCTTAATGGCTGTACGTTATTGTTCATGACAACCGCATCAGCCAATCGGATTTAAATACTGGAACGGTAATTATAAAATGCGTAGTTCCGGTCCTTACATCTGATTGGTCGAGCCGCTTGTCTAGCCGTGGCATTGTTCGCAATAACACACAGCTCTGAGCACGTTACATTCGTATAAATGCACGATATTAATAATATAATATAGTTTTTCTAATGTTTTTTTCATAAACTGCTTTTTGTCATTTGGCCACTAGATGGCAGCATTTGATTATGAAACCGGAAATCTTTTTCTTGCATCAGGGTTTTTTTAAAAACGGACCGGATCATGTCGCGGACGGCAAGTTTACGCATTTATGAATCAAGTTTTGTGTATTGTAGTGTGTTGTAACCCTTGTATAACAGCAACAAGACACTCGAGGTTGTGCGTTGTTGTGTAACTGTACTCTGCTAAAAAAAACATCTTGGTTTATTTACAATAATGCCACGCCCTCTTATTAATGCCCAAGCATAATTCACGTCTTGCACAGTGTGTAACAGACTTACCCTGCTGTACGGCTACCCTGACAATCAGAGAGGTGGTAGGCCAGAATGCCCGGAACGTCCAAATATGTAAAAAGCATCAAGCACCAGTCCAAATTTTCCACATGGGTTGCCATCCCATAATACTAACCCTAGCTAAAGGCTTTAATCAGGTGTCCAGTGCAGGTGTACACTTGCCACAAGAATCCCCAAATCTCCACGCATTGATTTTCCGTTTCCCAGAAAACGCCTCCTGATCTCCAATAGACATTGTTTCCACAACAAGTGACCATTATTTATTCATTTTCTCTTGTTTGTGGACGTCCAAGGCCGGTGCGGGGATTTGAGGAAGCAACGGCGAGACGTTTATTCACTTTTTGTCTGAAGCACACAGTCTGCAGCAGTACGTCTCCTGTGGGAGCGACTCGGACTTGAACCTCCGCTGTGTTTCTGTCTGCAAAAACATACACACATAAGGCATTTTCACAGCCTCCGCTGAAATCTATAGCAAGATAAACAATGTGCCTTTTGTTTATAGAGATAATAGGACAAGAATAGGAGGAAGAGCATAAATCTGAGACGCGCCGACCATAATGCACAGCAACTTTAAACAGTTCTCTCTGCGTCTTCACAGCTTAATTGCTCATAAGAATAAAGGTTTTATTTTTGCTGCACACCGAGCAGCTCGGGTCACGGAAAGGCCTGGTTTTAGCTGCCGGAGCTTCTGAATCGCGTCTAGTTAGAGAAAGTCTTCAGAAGTGTTTTCTTTTCCAGATAAGATCGCCGGCCTGTGAACTTCATACGGAAAAAAACAATATGACAAATAGAACTTTTCGGCTATTGATAAAAGTTTACATAGCGACGGTCTCCATGGTTACATCTCGCCTTTTTTTGTTGTTGAAACAAAACGTGCTGAAAACGTACAGTACAGGTGTGCCCACACTTTTTTTCTGATCTCTGGCCTGAGATCTACTTTTGTCAGTGGACAGGTCATCGTTATCTACAGGGATTAGCCAGCTGTCAGCCAGGTGAGAGGAGTCTGAACAGTAGTGGCTGATGCTAGCTTTCTGCCTGTCCCCCGCATCCTTTAGGTCTCGAACCTGTGGAGTGTTCCACAGCGATCTGCCAACGTGCACGACGTATTGGGCACGCCTGGTATCGGGTAAAGGGAGACCGATACAAAGTGATGAAGGATTTTTAAGTTATGCTAAATATGTGGTTCATTAGCAAATCATATACCGTGCTGCACTTGATCCAAATAAATTATATCCATATTAGGGACTAGGGTTCTGGGGCGGTTCCCTATGCCCATCCAAGAGAGAACCTTTCAGGAGCTGGGCATATTCATCCAGAACAGGGTGCCAATCCATTGCTGGACACACACACACACACACACACACACACACACACTATGTAGGGACAATTTAGATTCACCTCAAATCCATGTTTTTGGACTGTGGGAGGAAAACCGGAGAAAACCCACGCTAACCACTACGCCACCATACTCCATTGATGGTCCATGTTCTCGGTTCCACTTCCTGTAAAGATGGACTTTGTAGTTCTACAATTTCAGAATGTAGTCCATCTGTTTATGAACTACAGTTAATACTGTGTAGTCTGTTTTTATGGTCCGGACCCCAATAATACCCCCACAGGGCAGGGATTATTGGGTCGGTGCATTATTCCTATCCCAGCAGTTTCACTGAGGGGTTTAAATGAAACTACAGCAGCACTGCTGCATCAGCATCACTGCAGAACTGACCATAAACAATCCCCCACCCAAGAGATACCCGTTCTGTGATGCTCCTGACCGATAGAGAAGGGTCCATGGGGTGCAGTGTTTACAGGACAAAGGGGTTCGACATTCTAATCACAGCAACATGTCAAATCAGAGACGATACCTAGCATTAAACTATTCTGCAATCTGATTGGTCGAAAGAAAATGCCAAGTTAGACATGTAATCCTGGTGTTATGTCTTTAATAATAGCCCCGCAAACCCGCTGTTGGCACCCGGCGCCCTGGCATTTGACTTCACTTGTTGGGCCGTGGTACGCTGAGGGTAGCTATGGCGACAGCAGCTTCTCATCCACCTTTGATTTAGAGGTACTTGTTTGTTCTCGGCAATTCTTAATTATCTTATTTCTGAAAGAGACAATGCTTCTTCAGTTTTGTATTGTGTGTGGCGCTGGTGTTCGAGCCCACCGCGCGTGGCTGTCATGAAGAGGCTTAAAGGCCAAGTCCCAGCAGAAAGAGCCTGTCTCTATCTCTCTCTCCGTGTGTGTGTGTGTATGAGAGAGAGAGAGCTAGAGAACTAAAACTGGGTGCTGATGCTTCAGCTCCAAACAGCATTGTTTAAAGGGCAGAACAGTCAACTGCCATAGACATTGTCTCGCTGTAATTTTCTGTTTACCTGAACCCGCTCTCGCACATTCTTTGCTCTCGTGTCTGTGCGAGAGATAATGTTTAATTATGCCAGCCTCTAATAATTACACACAATCAACCACTGACCAGATTTTCACATTTCGTCGCGTAGATGTGGAACAGGAACCCACCAGGAACTTCAGACATTTCATTCTCCAGTCGTTTCTCACAGTTAATACATGCGGTCATTCATTTTCTTCCGCTTAGTCCCATATTAGGGTCCCGGGGTGGTTCCCCATGACCATCATGGGGAGAATGCCTCAAGCGCTGGACAGGGTGCACACTCACACACAGATACACACTATAGGGGGTATCTTAGATCAAAGGTTCCCAACTGGTCTCAGTCTCATATGGTCATAAAGTCGCAAACCACTTTTAGAGAATACAAAGCGACCAATATGAGGGTCGCGGTGGGGTTCCCCATGCCCATCCAGGGGAGAACATCTGAGATACATCCAGGACATCCACACTATACAGGGCAATTTAGAGCATTCAATTTACCTGGAATTCATGTTTTTGGACTGTGGGAGGAAACCGGAGAA
>JAOUQT010033479.1:0-11353 GCA_025769995.1 Xyliphius kryptos
ATGTGGGTCCTTGAGCAAGACCCTTAACCCTCATTGCTCCAGGGTGCTGCATCAGCCCTGTGTTCTGACCCCAACCAAGTTGGGATAATTGTAAGTCGTTTTGGATAAAAGCGTCTGCTAAATAACTAAATGTAATGTAAATGTATGGGGAGGTGGGCGGGCCTGCCCCACAATCATCTCCTTCATTTTACGTTGATGCAGAGGTTGGTCTTTCTGCACCAACCCTCCAAATGTTCCACCCCTGTCTGTAGATGAACTCATCATGGTCTGTGATGCATCCAATCACTGCCATGTCATCCGCAAACTTTACAATATGAAAGCTCAGATGGAAAGATGAGCAGTCATATGTCAGCAGTGTGAACAGGAGGGGGCTCAACACACAGAACTGAGGGGAGCCAGGGGTTGTAGTGGAGGAGGAGGAGGTGTTGTGGATCTTCACAGACTGCGGGCTGTTGGTCAGGAAGTCCAGGACTCAGTTACAGAGGGCGGATCTCAGTCCGAGAAGTGCAAGTTTATTGGATAGTGCCTGAGGGATAATTGTGTTGAATGCAGACGTGAGGTCCACAAAGAGCATACGGACATAAGAGTCTTTCTGACCCAGGTGGGTGAGGGCGGTGTGGACCACAGAGGAAATGGCATCCTTTGTGGACCGTTTTTTCCGATATGCATACCGGTGTGGGTCCACAGTGACATTGATGGTGGCTTTGATGTGGGTTATAATCAGTCTTTCAAAGCATTAGGTGACTATCGGCATGAGGGCTATCGGTCTGTTGTCATTCTGGCTGGTCAGAACAGTCCCTTAGCATCCGCCTGGGGGTTGAGCCTCCAAAGGGTCTTTCTAACTTCTGAGGGGCTCTTCTTCAGGTGGCAGGGTAAGTCTGGTGCTGGGAGAAATGTCAGAGTACTCAAAGCATGCATAGAATTTCTTGAGAGCCTTGAGCAGAGTGGGGTCTTTGGAACATGTTGCATCTTTGGTTTTGTAGTCTATATGATCAGTAAAGCTAAAAAAAAACATAACTAAGGAGATGTACCTAAGGAAATGTTCTGTAAGTGTATACATATTTATTCAAGAGAGATTTGAAAGAGCCAACAGCAGAATTTATTAGGACGCAGTGACGAATGTCAGATTTAGTTTAGAATTCCAAACTCCTGGTAAACATGTGATGCTGAGGGATAAAAACATCCTCACTTTTAGAAAACGTCTCAGATTTTGGCGATATGCATTGGGATCTCGACAAATGCCAAAAAGTGTTTTTGGAATTTAATACACTGTGTTTGTTTTTATGAACTTTGGTGAATGAGAAAAGCTTGACGGCTTGTTTTCCTGTCACTGCGGAAAGTATATCCAAAAATGAGACGGTCTGGAGACCCAGACTGACAGACAGGTAAATGGATAATTGAAGGCATGTCAGACAGATGGCACAGTTTCTGTCTGGGTTGATGATTGGACCCACTGCTGGGGGGTTTACTTTTAGAGTTTGTTTACCTGCCTATCCATTGCTGGGAGACTGATCTTATGATATAGAACTATTTAGTTCTGTGAGCACATGAGGTAAATAGCGATAAGCAGCATTGTGTTAATGCATCAATTAAAGCTTAAAAAGACACTCATTTAGACAGATAGATAGAGCTAGTGGTCTGGCATGAAGTGAGCACTACAAATGAGGACCAGAGACAGGATTCCAAAAACTTTATTACCACAGTATTAAAAATACATGTTTTGGCTGATTCAGCTTGGCCTTGCATTCCTCTAGCTCATAGTCAATTGCTTTCTCCAAATCATGCGATGTTACAGCTTGTGAAGGCTGCACATGTTCTTCAGGCAGACCCGAGTAAGATGCGTTAATTACATTTAATCAAAAGTGATCGGCATCAGCTATCATCTCCAAGGTCTGCAGTGCTACCATCACTCTGTCCTTTCAGCAGATTCTAGATCCCCTCACATCTGCTGGTTGTAGGGCTGGAGTAATGTTCGTGTGAACGAGCTGCCACAAGATAGGGAGGGGGGATTGGAATCTTCTTGCCTGCACAGATTTCAGGTCGGCTAGCGGGCTCCTGACATCATCAGGATATTGGGACACTTGCGTGCTGTCCCGGTCAATGAAAACCCTTCCATCTCCCACTGCCGTTCTGATGGCCACGCAAAAACAGCACGTCCCCAGTCGTCAAGCGGCTGTCACTTTCCGCACCTCCCCGTTTTTATCTACAATGAGCTATGGTTTGGGTTTCTTTAGATTCATCTACAGCGGCTGGAATCTCTGCCTTCCTGACCCAGTCTGCTTCGCTCTCTAAGAAAGCTGAAAGAATGAGCCAAGGTGTACACACTGCAATAGAACATGCACAGGGTTCCACAAGCTCAGAAACAGGTTGTCTTACAAAAATATTTTAAATACATTTAAAATACATGTGTTGGCTGATGTCAATGCCTGTGCGCTCGTGTTCCTGCAGCTCATGGTTACTCTTTTTTCCTGAGGCATGTGATGTTACAGCTTTCAAAGGCTGTACATTCTCATTAGGCAGAGCTGCATCAGATGTGTTAATTACTTCTAATCAATGTCGATCTCTGTTGGCTCAGCCTTTCCTGCACCACTACTGGGGAGCTAATAAGCGCTAATCTAATTTGCGCTACACTGCCACAATTTTTATAGCAATCTTTGAGGTTTGTCCTGCACTTGCTGCCTCTATAGAGTTTTATTTGCTGACCGTAGAGTTGCCTGTTGGTCACATAGGCTGTGATAATTTGGAACAGATAGGTAGGACAGAGGAAACGTTTATATGGCCCACGTCCCACAATATCCCAATCTTGTTTACACTGATCGGACATGTGGCACTGCTACCTACATGTGAACGACAACTAACCTACATGTAGAAGAATTAATATGAGCCGCAGTTTTGTCAAAGCTAACCATCCTAATCTGGTAGATATCTGGCCCACATCTTAAAATGTCATTAAACAATGCAGCAAGTTGGCCAGATAACAAATAAGAGATGTGGTCCTGATCTGGCCTGAATAGTTATTTTACAAGAACAAACTTGTTTAAACAATGAAGGGTGCATTTAAATGAGCATAATATATTTAGGCATGCATACAAAAGGCAGGCCAACCAAACTGTAAAACTGTAACTACCCGTATTATAATGACATTTAATTAGGGTATTCATTTTAGTTCAATTACTAATCCCAATTTTTTTATCACTTTATTTCCAAAGTTGTTAATCTTTCGTCTTCTATCTGCCCTTAGCTGATGAAACTCATTCTGTGATCCACTTTCATGTTGCATTGCTTTAAATTTCCTCTCACTAAAGAATGGAGACAGGATGAAGCCGGGCTCGCAGAAGGACATGGACGACAAGGAGGTTTGTCACTTTCAATCCTGAAAAGCTGATGCATCAAAAGGAAGTGGAAAGCAGGCCCAGCTCTTATCTCCGCGTGCGCTTATGTCGAATGTTGTCGCCCGGTGCGAAGACACACGGCGGGCTGATATTACAGCGGACGGACAGGGAGCATCGATCTGAGCTGAAACCCTACACAGGAACTACAGCATTATTAATTATACACTCGCACAACACAACACGATACTTTGCCCACATCTCTCTCCTCCATTGTGTCACACACGCTACAGCTCCTTCCCTTCACTGACCTTTCGGCGAGTCACCCCCAGACTATCAGGAATCAGGACTTGTTTGGGCATTAATAATGTCTTCAAGGTCACTTTCTGTGTCAATCAAATTGAGAACACACATTTTGTAAGGAGCTCATCCATATTAAGATCTCGTTGTGTGTGTAGTGGAGAGGGGGTCATAGGAGTTGGTTGTCGGTCATTGTCTTGCTGTAATATAAACCTTTGAACAAAGGGTACTGCATGTGGGGATCCCTTTTTGACCCATGTGCAAGTCACCAACTCTGGGTCCATCAAAACTGCCTTAGATCGCTGTGGGTCCCTGTGTACATTGTGGGTCAATTGAACATGGGGACATGGGTCACAAATTCCAATGAAAGGGTAATACATGTGATAGCCCATTTAGTCCAGTGTTACAGTCAGCAACTATGGAACCTAATTTGATGCCAACACTATGAATTGAGTGCATTCAGTCTATGCAGCATGAAGGAAAAATCTGAGCTGAATTTATTTCTGCTATTGTCTAAGGGAAATTAAAGATCCCCCAGTTTGGTGCTTTGCCAGTTTGGTAACACTTGGTGGGACTTGGAATCCAATTGTGGACCTTCAGGTTGCAATCCTCATTCGAGTCACAGTCTTACCAAGTGCTATGGCTGCAGTGCTCTTGTTCAAAATCAGAAATAGGTAATCAAGTTCCAGCCTTTGGTACAAGTGGATCAGACACCGGTATGTTCTGATTGGTGTCCTGTTCAGGAGCGGAACTGATCTGCTTGCACCAGTACAACACACACTAACATGTCAGTATCACTGCAGTACTGACAATCATCCACCACCCTAATACATTCTTTGTGGGGGTCCTAATCATCAGAGGACATACTTAAACAGACTAACAAGTATGTAGAGTAAAAGATGTACTACAGTCTGTAATTTTGGAAATACAAAATCCATCTTTAGGATCAGAGGAAGAAAAAAAAAACAGACAGTAAGTGTAGAACTGAGGATGTATACCTAATAAAATGGCTGTTAAGTGTACGTTTCTCATGTGAAGACGTCTGTTGCTGCTGTATCAGTTCTTATTTTAATGACAAACATGGAAATTTACCCCTGATATGCATCACATCCTGTAGTACTTACAACAAAGTCGAACATGAGACAGGATAAAACAAACCTGCTTTTATTTCCATCCCTTGAAACTGATCTAAAATTAGTCTTAGCCTATTTTTACATAGTGCTTACAAAAAATGACTCTAACAGAGGAGTCCTAATTCACTTTGCTTCCACAGTGGTACATTTGGGATTACTGGAGATACCAAAAGTGCAGATTATTTGAATGGATTTTTTTTCAGTAGGATTTTTTTTTTTGATCAAGAGTCTACAAGTCTTCAGTAATGAACCTAAAAACAGTTTTATTGTTTAAGTGAATATTGTCTAGCCTGATGTAAGGATCATGTCTGACATGGAATTTTCAGAACCATGTGGAGAATCAGAACCAAATGGGCTTTTGGGGTTTCATAACCAAAATCTCTCCTGCACAGTTTCATCAGTTCTCTTATCATTTTTCTTTGAGGGAGTTGGAACCATGCACATGGAGGCAAGAAAATGCTGACACGGTCATCATGCCCCTTCTCTCCACTGCAGGTCTTGCTGCCATTCTGCAGCGAGACGGAGTCGCCAGTGATGAGGACAAATATGACTGATAAAGCACCTGCTGGCTTCACAGGCATGTTCTCCATCATGGCCCTGGCATATAAGTAAATTAATCAATATTAACAGAGCTCATGACAGCGTTGGGCAAGAGCAGGTTTCAGTTGCCGAGTCACAGTAGAAGATGCCGGTTGGTGAGGTTCATCACACCGAAAGATGGGGAAGGCAATTACAGGAGTGCCAGGGAAAAATTGTTGGAATACAGTTTTGTGCATGGATGCAGGAAAACTCAAATGCGATCATGCTTCCTCTTATTACTGCAGGTCTGCAGGACATTCTGAATTGGCGGTGTGGCAGGATGTAGAAACGCAGGGGGGGGGGGGGGAACAGCAGTGCAACAACAATAGATGTTAATTAGAGGTAAATATTCCACCTGACCAAGCCTTTACTGCTGATCACCTTGAGTTCTTGTGATCAATTGAGAAAGTGATTTATTTGGCCTATTTTGTGTAACCACAGAGGAATTTCTCCACCACATTTAGCCCGTCAATGCAGTAAAACACGTGAGCGGAGCAGTGGGCAGCCCTGTACAAGGTGCCCAGGGAGCAACTGGTGTTAGGTGCCTTGCCCGATGGCACTTCAGCTATAGTACATGGTGGGACCAGGAATCAAACAGGCGACCTTTAGGTCGCAAAGCTGGTTCCTTAACCAGAAGCCAACGACTGCCCCGGAGGTGCCATCCAACTCTAAACTTTGGGAAGAGGACGCCTGATGGGGCTGCGTTTTGCAGTGCCAAATAGGACCACTACATTATACTCTTCACTAGATTGCAAAATGATTCTAGACCAGATGTGGCCCACATTTCCCATTTTATCTGGTCCAGTTGTTGCATAGACTGACAGGAATAGCTTTGCAAGCACCAGCACAACTTAGCACTATTAATTATTTTTGCTAATCAGTGTTAGGACTATATCATTTTATATGTATTGTGCCTACTCTACAGTAAATGGGTAACTTGTCCAGGGCCTCAGTCATTTGTTCAACAAACACCCCCCCCCAACCCTAATTGTAATGAGCAGCTTGGATAATGAACAAATGTACTACACTCTCACCACTGCCCGATCATCCAAGTACTGCTGCAGCTGGCAGAGCTACCTCAAAAAACACAACAAAACACTGAATAAATCGATGAAAGAAAAATCTTAATCTGGGTTCCCACCCATTGGATGAGATCAGTGTTATTTGTGGAGGACCACTTCTGGCTTGGTTATGGCAATGCAGGCTCACTGCCGACAGACAGATAATTAACGCATACAAGAAACAGGTGAGAGCCATTACTTAACATGTTTTCCTAGCTTAGCTGTTCATTTACAAATCCATGTTTGAAGCCTGCTCCATTATCACACACTTCCTTTTTATACTTTGTTTTTGATAAATAAAATTCTCATAACCTTGATGAAAGTCCACACCCTGGAGAAATACTTTTAAAAAATAGATAGGGCACATTAAGTGCTGGCACAGACTGTACAAAGTCATTAGGGGGAGCACCTTTCCACCATAGCAGCTTGCAGCAGTCAAAGCTTTGGGGCAGTAACATGGTTTATGAACCCTGTCCAAGACAGATATACGCCACATAGTCAAATCTGCTTTAGGGCTTTGTTTGGCTCAGCAAAGTATCGACTTACTACACACTACCCTCGTTCAGCTTTACGACGCGATGCTGAAACCAGCTCTGGATTAGAATAGGAAGGCCGAGCCACTTATGGCTCATTGCATGAGTCTGGAACATGAAGCCAAAGATGGCCCTTATATGTAGACATTAATATGGCCCAAGTGTTCCAATCATCTGGTTCACATTTGGTAAACTTCAGTCAGTGTGTATATGTGTGGGTTTCACTGCAAGGATGGGTGAAATCCTTAAATTAGTACAAATTTCTTTGTGTATAAACACTGTGGCAAAATGGATCACTTCATCTCTATTAATTTATTACTTGACCCCGAACTGGTGCTTATGTTGCCTACAATAGCGCAAGATCGGCAAGTGAGCCAGATGTAAATGCAACCCAGGCCTTAGGGAGTGAGAAACCTCCATGGATGGGTCTAATCTAGTGGGATAAACCAGTCGCATGATGTTGCTGAGCCAAGAATCTGACCATTGGCAGCAACTTAACCTAATCAACATCTGATGATCCAAAAATAATGTTAGTAGATGGTCTAATAGTAAAGTTTATTCATACTTTGGGAAATAAATCTGAAATATTGTTAATCACTGATCCCCTCCCCACCCAAAAAAACACGAAGGGTCCAGCTGTGACTCAAAAATGCAACTAATCATTACTGGATTCGTTCTTAATTACATACATATTCATCTCCATCTACAAGCTACTTTTCTTTTTCTCCTCCAAACGAAATGATAATTGCTGTTTAGAAGCTAATTATGCATTTGAGAAAAGTAGTATTTAGAAAACAAACATTCTCGCCCTGTGATTCGCAGTTTAGCTGGAGTTCGGAGAGCATGTGCATGATTGGGGTTTGGCGCGGCACAAAACAGAGGCAGGTTGGTGTCACCTTGCACTGTCTGACAAAGCTTTTAATTGCCGTGCATTCACAGTAACGCACACACGCAGGGAAACAGCTGTCACTTGTGGGTATGCATGCACGTGCAGGATGGAGGGGTGGATATGCATGTGTGTGCATGTTTGTGTTTGCCAATTAGCTTGATGGCAGGGTTGCTGTCACCGACTACTGTGCATCAGCAGTTAAACAGGAAGGAGGCAGAGAGATTTCTAACACACACACTTTCTTCTGATTAGCTGGCAATAGTGACCTTGGTGTGTGCCTTTCCCAAACTGTTTAGATCAACCACGCTTCACCTGGCAGGTGATATCTGTGCCTGTGCCGGTGCGTCTTGGTGACGGGTGTCCCTCCATCTTAGGACCGCAATTTATCACTCAATTGGTGGCCGGAAAGTATGAGTGGTTCTGACATTGAAAGTTCACACTCATGAAAAGTCCACTATTCAAGCATTACTTTCAATGGTGAAATGAGGGGAATTTAGCATGAGGACCTTATGCTAGAAAATAAAATCTTCCACTTCATCTTAGGACTGGCCAGTGAAGGTCTTTGCCTTGGAAGGTCTTGCTTCGAACCTCCAACGTTCAGATGATAGCCCAGATAGAAAAAATAATTCTGGCCCATATCCACAATTTTAATCTGGCCCACCAGCCACAGCAGACACCTGTGCTAATTAGTTTGGCAGGTGTGTCCAATTAAAGGCAAGACTACTCAAGAAGTCCGTCCCACATTGTTAGGCAGCCTACATTTTCAGCCAAAATGGGAAAGAAAAAGTATGTTTTGGCTGCTGAAAAGCAACAAATTGTGGAGTGTTTAGGTCAAGGCATGACCACAATCAACATTGCAAAGACACTTCATCATGATCATCGCACAATCAAGAAGTATGTAGCTGATTCAGAGCACACATGTACTGATAATGGAAAATTGAAGACTCTTTCCAACAGGCATTTATGTCATGTTAAAAGAGCAGCTGCAAAAATGCCTTGTCATAGCAGCAGGCAAGTTTTTGAAGCTACTCGTGCCTCCAGCGTCCCCCGAACAACAAGATGCAGGGTCCTTCAGAGGTTTGCAGCTGTGCTTAACCCATCCTGTCAAACTCCTCTATCCACTACACACAAGCAGAAACGTCTCCAGTGGGCCAAACAATACATGAAGACTGACTTCAAAACTGTTTTGTTCGCTGTGCAACGCTCGATGGTCCAGATGGATGGAGTGGAGGATGGCTGGTGATGGACACCCCATGCAAACAAGGCTATGGCGTCAACAAGGAGGAGGTGGAGTAATGTTTTGGTCTGGAATCATGGGTTAAGAGATTTCCGGCCCTGAGATCTGACAAATTCAATGGACGAGAGAGTTCAGAAGCTCCTTTCGAACAAGGGATCCTATGTGCAAATGGAACATCACCTAGAATAAAGTTTTGACTTGAAAACTGTTTGATTTCAATTTGTAATAACCTGCTAATGTTTATAATATCACAAATGACCATTTTTTTGTTCTTTATAAAAATGAAAAAGTTGAAAACTCTGCTGTGCAGAATAATTTGGAACATGCATTTTGACTGTTTTATTTTTTTTAAATATACCCTTACACTGCAATTCATATAAGTCATTTTGGAAAATCTGAGTAAATATATTTTGCATAATAATTTAGAACACAGTGTATTAGTAAAAAGTGGCTTATGTGGGAAACATTTGCCAAATAGCTATTATATGTAAACCAAAAACATGTTTTTGAAACACGTGTAGTTTTTTTAAAAGTAGATTAGATGTAATATAGGTCATGTGGACCATAATCAATGTTTCCATTCGAGTGCTGTATTTGGGTCAAGTGCAGTTTGTCAGACCAGTGGTATCACATCTCAGAAAGTGGTCCTCCACATCCATATCAGGACTGAAGATGGTACCAGAGTTGGGCCACCCTTTTTTACAGTTCTGCCGCTGCTCTCACCTCAAGCCTGTCGTGCAGGTGTGTGTATTACCCCTCCTTGCATACGCTTGATTGCATAATGTGGGCCACATCTGCATCAAGTTGGAGCCATACATCAGCCAAAGATGTCACAGATATAGGTAACATTGCCACATCCATCAGATGTGAATTATGTTTTGTAACATGCAGACCACTTTTGAGTCATGTAGGTAAAATTACTGTGTGTCTGCTAAACATGGACCAGATGTGCTTTAGGTTTTTCATATGAGGACAATCTTTGACTTACTTGCAGTTTTGGCCCACATCCATATGCTGTCCAGGATGGGTTAAGTTGAAAATTAGGGTCTTTCTCCAGCCCCTGCTTAAACTTTTGATTACATATCCAAGGTCCTGTTTGTTAAACGCAGCCACCTATTGTTCTGCAGAAAAGGGAAAAAATAGAATCTCAGCCATAAACTTATTTTCTCTGTATAAATGTCACTCGGTCCAAGTCCTTCATCCATCAAATGCACAGCCAGACACGCGCACTGCAGCACATGCATCAATCACGCGCTCTTTAAAACGCACTCACGCCGGCTAGCGCAATAGCGTGAGAAAACATTCATCCCCCTAATCAGATTTTCTTTCTTTCTTTCAGTTCTCTTCACCCTTCAACCGATTTGCGACGGCCTGAAGAAGCAGGCGTTAACACAGATGTTAGCAACTGTTAGCATTCATGGCTGCCGATGTTCATGGGTGTCAGACAGAGTGAAAGAATAAAGGATGCTAACACATATTTCTAGAACATGTGTGTAAGGTGTGAAAGAGAGAACAAGTGCTGGCGCGAGTGCATGTGTGAAAGAGATGAAGCCATTTTTGACTGCTTAATATTTAAAAATGGTCTCATCCTGTGTTACCATATTAAGTATTTGGGATTGAGCAGGAGGACAAAGTGTGATTACTTACCACTGAACATCGATGGTTCTGCGGTGGACATCATCAAGAGCACCAAGTTCCTTGGAGTTCACCTGCAAAGGATCTCACCTGGTCCCTCAACACTAGCACCATATCCAAGAAAGGCCAGCTGCATCTTTAATTCCTGTGAAGGCTGCAAAAGGCACATCTCCCACCTTCCAGCCTCAGCTTATTCTTCCGAGGAACCATCAAGAGCATCCTGAGCATCTATATTACCGTCTCGTTTGGGAACTGCCCCATATCAGATCTCAAGTCCCTGCAGTGGGTAGTGAGGACCTATGCTGGACAATCACACGCTGCGAGGAGAGAGACTGACCATAAAGCTGGTGGGACGGAGGACAGCATGGGTACCGAAAGAACTGTAAAAGCTCAGAATTCTGTATGTAGTCGTGTTGGGTCACAAAATGAAAAACAGTTTTGTGTGTCCATCTCCTGTCTCTGGTCCTCATCCATTTCCACCCCGCAACAGTGTCGTTCTCTTCTTTATCCCAGACATTTACACCACTGCTAATGATCTGTGTGCAGGTACTTAAAGAGAGGCAAACATGGAGGAAATAGAAGCCTGTAGCTCATCCTCATTGTGCCCTGTCATGTGAATATCAAACAATACCTATAAGTCAGGATGTGTGCAGAGGA
>JAOUQT010033509.1:0-11353 GCA_025769995.1 Xyliphius kryptos
TGTCATTCCCAAGACGAATTGACGCTGTATTGGCTGCAAAAGGAGGCCCTACACCATACTAATAAATTACTGTGGTCAAAACCAGGTGTTTCAGTTTCATTGTCTAACCCCTGTATGTGTTTGCTATTATAGAACATTACAAAAAAAATTAATTAACAAGTAAAAATGTTTGGATTGCGCCAAATTAGAAGGATGGAGAGTTCTTGGAGAAATGTGGAAAGACACCGTGTCATACAGCCTCATCACTTCGCGATGGTTGCCTACACTTATGTGCTCCACGAGATTGGGATAAACTAAATCTTCTCTTTTTGATAATCCGCTGAAGCCCACTGTCATCTCATTTGCTGGTGCATCTTCTCCTGCCACGTTTGGTCCTTTCACTACGTGGTTTGTTGATTTCTCCACAGAATTCTAGTTTTTTTTTAATCTTGTTTTCGTCAATTTTATGAGCTGGAACCAAAAATTAGGTAAAAATAAACAAATAAATACTTGAATTTGTTTAAATTGTGGGACCTGAATCTAAAATCTATGAAAGTTTAACTTTTTTGAAAGAAATTATGGAAATTAATCAACTTGATACTGTAATTTTATGGAATGTGTCTGTAATTTGACAGAGTTTAAGCATTTACTTTAGAAAATAATTGAAATTATTTGGCAATAGTATAAGAAAATGTAAATAATGAATTAAAGAAAAATACGAGAAGGCCTGACTTGTAGTCTCCACTGTAGTGCAGTTGGGTTGACATCAGGACTCCCGCTCACCAATGTCTTTATGGAACCTGCTTTTTGACACCCACTCATGTTGGAACAGGATGTAGACGTCCAAAAAATCCCCAAAAAGTGGTAGCATAAAATTGTATAAGATCTCTTGGAACTAAAACTAAGCGGCAGAACCCAACTCCTAAAAACAACCCCATACCATAATTTACCCCTTCACAAATTTTTGCACAAGTCAGACTAGGACCATTATACTGCCTAACTCAGATATGTCAGTCAGAACACGTCTCCACTACATTTGAGTCCAGTAGAAATGTGCTTTACACTACAACTGACATTTTAAAATGCGCTTGGTGATGTAAGGCTTTGATGCATCTGCTCGGCCATGGAAACTCATCCCATAATGCTCTGAAGGCCACACTAAGTCTTAGGGCCTGTAGTGACTTTACACAACAGGCTACTGCTGTGTACTCGATCCTCTATTGAATTCATGAGCTCCATCTGTCTTTTACAAATGTTTGTAGGAGCAGTCTGCATGTCTAGGTGCTACCTGTGGCCATTTGATAGTTTTTTGATGGGTGAATTCTCTTGGCAATACAATGTATACTGTATATAATATAATCTAATAAACAATAATTAAATATTAATGTAATAAAGACTGGAAAAAAAAAATTTTTTGATCTGCAGTTTCTCTTTTCTGAATTAATACTGCTTTAAACTTTAGCATTTAAACTCCTTAAAGACAAATTACATTTAATAGTTTAAAACAAATTTAAAAGATTAGATTCTGTGATATTAGAAGTCTGTGAGTGTATCAGTGACCACATGTGCAGCCAAAATCATTTCTAGCATTACGCTGGAATAATCTCTGCCTTAGACTGTCAGAAACCCGGAACTCTGGCAAGCTAGGGGGGGGTTTATGAAAAATAAAAAAGGTAACATACTATATATTTTGCCCTGATGTTGAAATTGTTTGATTGATTCTTATATTCACTGTGCTTGAACATTTTTAATTTTACTGTGGATGAAAGCTTTGTACTGCTGCAATATTTTTTAAGTTATTTACTGTATCTTACCTTGACTGAATGATTGTGAAAGTCGGTGACAATTATTTCATTGTTATTGTTGACTGCTGCAAAATGTGGTCCTGTATAAAAAAAACGTTTAGAGTCAGTTGCACATTTATAGGCTTTAAGTGTTTTAGTGCGTGTAAACTGGAGTGTGTGTTGATGATATGGAGGCAGGGTGCTTTCAATCCCACCTCACACTCAGCTTTCCTGACTGCCACCATCACTCATGACCAAGATAAAACACTTACAAAGGTGAATAAATGATGTATTTTTATATTTCATGAAGTATGCCAAACATTACCATACAAACATTTACAAATATGGCACATGACTATGAGTTTGAATTAGAATTGTAGAATTACAAAACTATGAAATGACTGCACTATATAGCCTTAAAAAGTGTATCTCAAGGGAAGGATATGCCAATTTATTTTCATTAGATACTAAAGATTATTCATGCAGATGATGCACACCCATGTCTAGCTAAACTAAAATCTTGTGAATTTTCTAGATTTTATCAAATTTTATTTGTAAAACACTTGCCGTATAACTACAGTATATAACAAGATAACCACAACCTAAAAGAAAAAACATCTCCTTGTCTTTGTGTATAGAGTATAATTACAGTAGGTATTGTACAGTACTGTAGTTATAACTAAGTATAACTACAGTATATAACAAGATAACCACAACCTAAAAGAAAAAACATCTCCTTGTCTTTGTGTAATCCAGAGTATAAACAGTACACACATATTATATTGTGTATTATTATTATTATTATTTATATTATTATTACCTGCAAACTGTTTATCCCCATTTCCTCTGCTTCCAAATTTGGTTATGAGTTTCCCACTGGGCTGAAAGATGAAGACCATGCAGGCTTTATTGTCCACCACAATAACGTGACCATTCTGATCCACAGAGACGCCCTTCGGACCCATCAGTCTGCCGGACCCCAGTTTAGCCTAACAAACACAACCAACTCAATCAATACAACAAAACAGAACTACGCTAGCATAACTGATGAATAATTACCTTCTATAAGAACATCACCTCCGCCAGTTTACAGAATTCTGTATCACACGGATCTTTCCGTCCACACAATATTCTTACAATCTTGAAACTCTAGTTATCTCCTGTTTTCCAGGTTATTGGCTTTATAACGTTGTCTACTTATCTATGAAACACATTCATTTTCTATACCCACTTAATCCTAGTGTAAAGTCACAGGCAATTTAGAGACCCTGATTAACCTATGGAACCTATGTCTTTGGAATGCGGAGGAAACCAGAGCAACCGGCGTAAAATTGTGCAAACACGGGGAGAACATTTCCGGAGTCGCCCCACCCGGGATCTTCTTGTTGTGAGGTAACAGCACTACCCACTGTGCCACTGTACCTCCCACCTATGAAACGTATTTTAGAATTTTTACTCTGTCTTAAATATACAGTAAATCTCAGATATATAATCATGTCAATAACACAAGATTGGCTAAAATAGCTCATCATTAGACTGAATAGAGACTGTGTTCTAAAAGATAACTGATTTTGGAGTATTTTCAATACTTGAGAGCCAAAAGAATTGCAGGTTTGTAACTGCATCCCTGGTCCTTAAACATTCCAGTAGTAAGACATTTTAGATAAAGACATTTACAGAAGTAACTATACTTCTGTAACTATAAACTCAGAATCTCACTCTTGCTGTCTCTTAGTTCATCTGCAATTTAATGAGTCTCCACTATAGACAGTTCTGTGTCTCAGTTTTTATACATAATTATAAGGATTCTTTGTGTGAATGTGTTTGTTACGTAAGAACAAAAGTTTTATTTCACTCAGTGATTTCTTCACATAATTATTCATTCTATTGTTTTTTGTTGGTTTCACTGTTTATTCTCCTCAAATATTGAACTTGCAATGACGTCATACCGTACAAATACAAAAATTAACACTCTGCCTCTTCTAAACCATGTACATGCTGAACTCTCTTCCCTACAGCGTTTACTCTTATTTAACTAAATTACCTCATTTAAATAATAATGTACTTAACAACTACCACCATGTTTCACACAAGAGGTTTTTATGTTGAAATGCACTAATATTGTGAGCAAAATTTTATAAGAACACTCACCTTGTATTTGCCATCACTGGAGAAGATGCTAACCCACTTGTTATCGTAGTCAGCAATGATGATGTCACCGTTTGGATGAACTGCAACACCGGTGGGTCTCTGCAGCTGTCCAGGAGAACGACCACGAACCCCAAAACGGCTCTGAAACTCTCCATCATTGGAGAAGATCTGTACAGTCAGATGGAGACACTGGTGAATCAATGGTTATCATGAGTGGTCATGAGTTCAAAACCGCTAAACTGCGCAGTTGTATGAAGAACAAAATGTACACTCCCTGGATAAGTGCATCTGACAAATGCCAAACTGTGTATGTAATGTGAATGTAATATAATATTACCAATATAAGCCAATTAATGCTTATTTGTGAATATTAAATTATTATCACCCATTTGTGCATAGTTAAATATGGTGTTTCTAGACTCAAGCACATAATGAATTTAGTAATAAAGGTACAGTCATGTGAAGGACACCTCATGAAACATTCAGTTATTCATTAAGAAATATTCACATATCAGTGTCCACTCTTTTTATAAACTTTGGAAAAGAAAGTGATTTATTTTCTGGTAAACAAAAAATTAACCTTGTACTCTAAACTAATGAAATAAATGAAGTCCTGGCCTAAATTTTTTTTCTGATGAACTTCCGTCTGTTTCTCTAAATGTGCAAATTTCCTCCTTCACACTCCTCATAAAAGTTTTTTATGATTGTAGAAGCATGCACTTTCACTTCAACAGTAGCAAGAGTGTAGGTCCTGTGATGATGTTGGAAGACTTCTTTTACTATGTTGAACTTTGCTCTCAAGGTAAATTTGCTTTGACAGCAGTTACTATTTTACTATTACTATTTTATGGACAGTGGAATGGAATCTTCATACTGATGGCTGTATGAATCTCTTTCTATCTCACATTGGTGTTTACTGTTAATTCAACAATCAGGATCACACCAAAACAATTGTCTAAGGCGTAAAAAAAAAGACCAGCCTCATACAGAATTAAGTAATGATGTTCTATATATGTGCACCTGACGATACACCTGTATGTGATTTTAGCCATTTTAAGTAGGAATAAATGTTGGGGTGTCAACTTTATCTAAAATTAATATTTTGTAGTTTTAATTATTTACTATTTAATTTTTATTAGCCGTGGCTTAATGGATAGGGTAAAGGGCTGGGGACAGAGAGATGGCTGGTTTGAACCCCACTCTAGGCAAGTCATGGCTGAAGTGCTGCTGACCCTGGCACCCAATCCCCAACTGCTCCCCGTGCACCTCAGTGGGGACAGCACACCGCTCTAGGTGTTCAGTCCTGGATGGATTAAATGCAGAGAAAGAATTTCCCTACAAGGATCAATAAAGTATCTATTAATTATCACCACCTGAGCTGACCTAGGAGAGCAGCAACTCAGATCTTCTCACCCTTCTAAAAGGAAAATTTGGGTTATTTGTGGGTCAATATCTCTGTTCTCTGGTGTGTCCTAGCCCACTTTATGGAATGATTTGTCGTGCCATGTTCATGTGTGATGGAGTATGCCTAGTTTTTTGTGCATTGCTTAGATATTGGACTGCTTATGATTACGGTTTTTGTGTTTTGTATGTTTTCTTAGATGCAGAAGTGCCAGAGTGTTGAGAAGCAGCAGTAGCTTTCCTTAGTTTGTTTAAAGCGTTGCCATTTTGGCTATTTTGTTATTTCTGCCTTCTTATTCAAATACACAGGCTTTTATAGGGTGTTATAAACGTTTCACATGACTGTATATGAGCAGACATAGTAATTGTTGAAATTATATGGCGTGACCTCAGAGACCTAGAGAGTTAGGTAACCCAAAAGCTTTCAAATAAAATAGCTTCTCTCAATGAGTCAAAAGACGCCCATGTTTGGCTAATGTCATTGTGCTTCATATTAAAGAGAGTTTATGCTTATTGTTGCAACATTTGGCAACCAAGGGAGAAAATATTTCATTCTGACATTGATGTTAATATAGAAGTGTATTTTAAATCACCTGAACACACTGATTATTACTGTCTGCAATCAAGATACTTCCTGAAGAGGTAGCAACGCCCTGGAGATTAGTAAATTCACCTTTATTCCGTCCTTTAGTTCCTGTAGAACAAATAAATCGCAAATAACAGTGACAACTGTAGCATGTATGTGGGAAAAGAAGCAGACAGTCATATTCTCCAGATCTAAGTATTAATAAATTAAAAGCCTGATTAAAATCAGGAGAATATCTGATTTCTGAGAATATCTGTACTTTCTTGTTCAAATTATTTTGCTTACCAATTCTGAAGATAAGATCATCCTCAATTGGATTTACTTTCTTTTTGGGTGTGCTGAACAAGCTTCCCCCTCTCCGCAGTCCTTTCTGTCGGCTCCTGCTCCCCGGGGACTTGGCACTCCGTCTCCTTACGCCACCATCACTAGACCCTGTAGAGGCAGCATTGGCTCCCGATGTGGTAGTGGGAGAATCATCTGGAGAACTGGTGACCTTCAGGTGGAATGGGCTTCCCTTAATGTGCTGGTCATAAAGTCTTAGTACCAGACTGAAGTCTCCTTCCTTGTGTAATGTGTACATGAACTCATAGGTTCCATTCTTATGGTCCAGAATCTCTCCTTCCATGACACTACCATCAGGGGTGCAGACTTCTCCCGAAATCACAGCATTTCCCGACTTACACAGACCCCCTGACTTGTCTCTGGTGGTTATGAGGATGGAGGTTGGCTGACCCACAATGCATTGTTCCAGACCATCCCCGGAAGCTTCAGTCAGGCTGGCCACAGCGTTGGTGGTGATAACAGTGCCTAGGTTGTGGATAGACTTACGAAGACCTTCTACTTCCATCACCAGTTCCAGCTGATCGTTCTCCTCTGGATGAAGTGGAAGACCCAGACTGGCCAGTTCGCCTAATCGTTCTCCGAAATCTTTATGAGACTGTAGAATGGCAGTCTCATTCGCACTATCCAGGAGTTCTACTGTCTGATCACAGTTAGTGCTGATATCCACTTCCTCTTTAATCAGAGTGTCTAACTGATTTAGCAGAACCTAAAACCATGCACGCATATACACTGTGTGATTCATCTTTTGATCAGAAAAAATTTAGTCTGCATTTGGTAAATAAATAAAATATGTGTATACACACACACACACACTTCTTATTAAAAACAGCCAACACAAATTCTACAATTACCGCAATATACTATTGTGAATTCGAAACTACAATATGTTACTGTGTGAATGAATAAAATGTGTACACATTTACACACCTTCTGCTTTAGTCCATAGGTGACCTCTAACTCCATCAGAAGGACACTCTTTCGCGTGTCTAGGGTTTTGTGGAGATCAGTAAAAGAGGAGTGGATATCCTCCTCGATGGAGTTTTTCTGAGTGCTAAGCTGCTGCAGGAGGTTCTTCAGTTTCTCTACAGAGTCTCTGATTTGAGGAAGTCTAGAAAAATTCAACCGTTTTAGTCAAACAGCTAATCAACTTCATCCATCTTACCCACTTAACACACATTTGTAAAAGTCAGATGTCACTGGAGTACAGTTCACATGAAATATACAATAGTGTGTAAAAGTATTAGGCACCTAATATTATTTCTAGTATAAATGTAGATATCATTATTTACTTTTATGAATTATTTTACAAACTTTTCTACTTTTACAAACCTGATCGCGTGACCACTATTCTTGCACACAGTGAAATTAGTCCTCCGCGTTTACCCATCTGTGCTGTGAAATGCACATACAGTGGGTACGAAAAGTATTCAGACCTCTTAAATATTTCATTCTTTGTTTAATTGCAGCCATTTGCTAAAATCAAAAAAGTACATTTTATTTCTCATTATTGTACATTCAGTGCCCAATATTGACTGAAAAAATTTAGATATTTTTGCAAAGACTACGACTCTCTTCAATTATTTGGTCCCTGATCGCACAAAGATCTCCTTGGTGTGATCATTTTGGACCAACCTGATCTCAAAAAGATCTCCATGGTGTGTTAAGTTTGCACCTGATCTCAAAAAGTTCTCCATGGTATGTTACGTTTCGACCTGATCACAAGAAGCTCTCCATGGTGTGTTAATTTTGGACCTGATCTCATGTAAATCTTCACCGTGTAAATCTCAGATGTAATCTCCTGAAGTTCTCTATTGTGTGTAAATGTTGGCCCAGATCTCATGAAGATCTCTATGGTGTATTAATGATGGACTAGATCTCCTGAAAACCTGCATGGTGTGTAAATTTTAGACCTGGTTTCATGAAGATCTTTATGGTGTGTTAATTTCGAAACTGATCTCATGATCATCTATTTCAGACTTCATTTTCAATCTGATCATTTCTCTGGATAATATCATATTTATTAGGATTTTAATATCCACTTTGATAAATCACTTGAACCTCTCAGGATAGCGTTTGTATCTATTTTAGTTGACTTATTATATTTAGATTCATCTCAGACCATTACCTAATCACATTTAAAATATAGCTAAATCATAATATATCCAGTTAGGATATAAAGAACCCAGGACCCTAAAGAACTTGACCAGGCAATGGAATTCTTCAGCATTCTAGCTCCTTTTAAAAAGAATATTAATTAGAGAGAAAAAATAGCTCCCTGGTAATATTACACTAAAAGTAAATATTATACTAAAATATTATACTAAAACTAAATACTTGAAAATTAGAACATACTGTTCTAATCAAACAAAACTATTAGTGTGTTAAACATAATAGAAGTAACGTCATCTGAACTATAGAAAATACACTATCCACTGCCACTACTATACAGTCTCCAATCTCTTTCAAGTGACCTCGTCTACACAATATGTAGTCTATCTGTGAGCTCCTTCCTCCACTCTTGTAGGTCACCCTGTGCTCCACCTTCTTTTGGAAATACGTGTTTACCACAGCCATTAATATTATATTAATATTATATTAATATTTTATGAATATTTATTAATATCTATTAGGGGTGGCATGGTGGCGTAGTGGATAGTGCTGTGGCCTCACAGTGAGAAGATCGCGATTTCGAGCCCGGGGTAGGGTGATTCAGGAAACTTCTATGTGGAGTTTGTTGTGTATGTTCTCCCCGTCCTCATGCAGGTTTTTTCCATGTGCTCCAGTTTCCTCCCGCATTCCAAAGACATGATAGGTTAATTGGTTTCTCTAAATTGCTCGTTAGTTGTGTAAATGTGTGTGCCCTATGATGAATTGACTCCCTGTATAGGGTTGTTCCTGCCTTTGCGTGCAGAGCTGCCAGATGGGCACCGGCTTCTCTGTGACCCTAAAACTAGGATTAAGCAGGAATAGAAAAATTAATGAATTAATATATTCTATCGGCACGGTGGCACAGTAGTTAGTGCTGCAACCTCACAGCAAGACAATTGAGGGGGGAAATTTCCACGTTCATGCGGGTTTTCTCCGGGTACTCCGGTTTTCTTCCACGATCCAAAGACATGCATGATAGATGAATTGGTGTCTAAATTGCCCATTAGTTTCTGTATGTGTGCGTGATTGTGTGTGTGCATGCCCTATGATGAATTGGTGCCCTGTATAGGGTTGTTCCTACCCTTGCGCCCAGAGTTGCCGGGTGGGCACTAGCTTCCCCGTGACTGTCATGGCTGAATAAGCGGGTATAGGAAATGAATCAATGAATAATATTTTATATATGTTATGAATATTTATTAGTATTTGATGGTTTTTATGATTTTTTATGAATACTAAATTAATATTTGAGATTATTTTATTACTTTAAAAGAAATGCTGAGGTAAAATAAAAACCGCTCGTGCACGTGTAACACGCACCAGATTTAGTATCGGGGTCGCGCGTGACCTGAATCACCGCCGCAAGCTGCGTCCACTCGCGACCGACTTCCGGTTTCCCTTTCCGCGGTAACGACTCGTAGCGCTTATAGCACATCCGGGCTACTTCATCCGGGTCCCACATCTCACCCGGACGACAGAGAAGCCGGTATAAAGCGATTCTAACTCTGCTGCGTAACACAATCAGCGTTCAAAGCGCAAGCGCGTGCTTGTGTACACCGGATGCCGAAATTGTCGAACTTCCGGTTTTGAAATCACACGTGATATATGACGCTATGAGACTTTTCTTCTTTATATATACAAGAAATGAATAAATTAATAAACAAATGATTATTATTATATTTATTCTAACATTTATTCTCCGCATACAGTGGTTTTCTTTATCTTTGTATTTTCTACATTCTTCTTCTTTATCCTTCGGCTTTTTCCTGCCACCAGGGGACGCCACAGCGAGTCATTGGCATTGTCGGTCTGGGACATGTTATACTCTGCTTTGCTTGGACAACAATGCCTTTTTATTTTATTTTTCTGTCTTTGTTGGTGGTCCAAGGTTGGTGATGGTGGGATGAGTTGATTGAGTGTGTCTCAGAATATGTCTGATCATGTCACATCATGTTGACTAACACTGTTCTCTATGTGTTTAAAGGAAAGTGCAGTAAGTTCTTGTCAGATCTGGACATGATTAGTCATTGGGTTTGACTTGGAATGCTGTATTCTTTTTCCGTCCCTTGTTATGTCCAAATACAACTCCATTTTAGTTTCATCAGTCCACAGCAACTTAGAGTATTCCAAAATAAATTCCAAAGCGGCATGTCTAAATGTGCAGTAACACACCTCAAGAGACTCTCTTTGTGTTGTGAATTTATAAAAGTCTTCTGCACCACTCTTCCCTACAGTCCATCCATGAATGTTCACTGAAGAGTTGAACTATACACAGCGACACCGTCTGCAGCAAGATGATATCGTAGGTCTTTGGAGTTGGTCTGTGACTGTTCTCACCATCCTTTACCTTGCTACTATGGGCTGCAACTAGAACTGTGCTTGTGTTCTTCCTTACTTTGTTTCTCATAGTGGAAACTGACAGCTGAAATCTCTGAGATTGCTTTTTATCCATAATCGGATTCACACGTGTATGTAGGTCGAGTGTCAAATACTGTGTATCATTGATTAAAAGTATTGAGATCAATGAAATCACTAGGGTGCACTAATTTATGCACATGTCTAATTTAGTTTGAATAATTATTGAAGACTTTCTGTAAATCCTTCATTTCACTTCTTAAATATCACGTGTTCTTCTGATAAATTTCACTGAAATTACGTATCACAGCAACCGGTGATTTATAAAGGAACAACATGAACATTATCAGGGTGCACAAACTTTTACACACCACTGTATAATCAGACCATAACAAATAACATTTAAATGTAATTTTTATTTACGTCAGACACAGATACTATTCCAGTAAGTACACACTTCATCTTCACATGTACTCCGATCTCTTTTATTTAGTGTTTAGGGAAGATTCGGGCGCAGTCGTAGGCTTGTGGTTAGTACCGACAAGTCATGGCTGAAGTGCCCTTGGGCAAGGCACCTAACCCCCAGTTGCTCCCCGGGCGCTGTGCTGGC
>JAOUQT010033517.1:0-11352 GCA_025769995.1 Xyliphius kryptos
TGTTCTGTTGTAGATGAGATTGTGTGACGGGTATCATTGTCCTGTTGCGTGACCCAGTTTTAGCCAAGCTTTAGCTTTTGGATACACAGCTTTACGTTTGATGACTTAATGTTTATTTTAGAAAGAATAGACTTTCTCCTGGCAACCCATCCAAACGAGCCATGCATGCTCTGTAATCAACCCGAACATTTAACTGAGGCCTGTTGGGTCTGAGATTCAGTCTGATTGTGTGCTGCATGTTTAACTCTTTTGCATTTAAGCTTTGTATTATTTTTTTAAACAAGGCGCTGACTCTGATCTACAATATGAGTCCCTGAATCTTTCCCCTCTATAACCTAAAATCCATCTTTGGATTGAACATCACCTTGTGATTCAACCTTAACGTGATTATCACTCTGTATTGTTCACCACCGCTAAATGGTGGAACGGTCTTCCCAATACTGTCCATAAGGTGGAGTCACTCAGCATTTTTATTAAACTTCTCAAAACACATCTCTTCCACAAACACTTGCTATAAAAAAGCAGTCAGATGGGGTAATGCTCAGGTTTGAGCTGATGCTTCAGTGTAGCTGCTTCCTCCTGAACTACTGAATGTGTGGTTCTCTCATTTGTAAGTCTTTTTAAATAAAAGCATCTACTAAATGTGAATAGAACTGTATTCATGTTGATTATTAGGAAGGCTGTTGAAATCAGCAGCTTTAGATTAAAATGCTTTCCATGAAATTTTTACTTTTGTCTTCTGGTGTTTCTGCAGAAATTCCGTGAGTATTTGGAAGGCAGTAATCTGATTGCCAAGCTTCAGGCCAAGCACGACTTGTTAAAAAGAGCACTGGGAGAAGGTATTGAATACAAACTCTTAAAATTTTTACATGATTTTTTTTCCCCCGTTTAGCTGAACAACACGCTTAGGGTTCGGGCTCACCCTCACCCTCATCCTCACCCTCACCCTTCTAAAGTAAAAAACTAAAACCATCTTAAGATTTCAACTTTTGGTTATAATACTGCTGGTAAAGAAAACAAATAAATGAATGAACGTAATCATGCAATGATTTATAGACTGAGGGATGCATGCAGTTATTTTTTCTGACCCATCATCCCCACCACCCCCCCACCATTATTCTTTACTTATATGGCTTTCTTTTTTTCTTCCCTGCAGGTCATCGAGCTGAATACATGACCACCAGGTAAACTTATCCTTTACTTGTTTTATTAAGAGATTTAAATACATTAGACTATTGACATGGTTAACATAATGTTATCTGACGAGTAAATAACTGAAATGTGCAAAATAAGAAGGTTTAAGCTATGAATGTGTGTAGAAATGTCTTTTGCAGGTGTTGTATGCATTTGACTTTAAATGCAGAGATGAAAGGATTTTTTCCACCATTTGTGAACCAACCATCTTTTTAAATACTTGTCACTTAATTTAGCCACCATTAAAAAATCTAAATGTGATGAAATGGCGTAAAACACATACAAACACATATTTTAGACTCCATGGTTACAGAGCAACATCTTTTCATGTTCATTTATTTATTCATTATCTTCCCCTGAGATTTATCTCTCTGTGCTTGATCACATTGCACTGCTGGAGCACATTAGACTTAAACTCAGTGAGAAATAGGAAAAGCCTGTATTGTGACCACATGGAATTGAGGTCTCCTGTTTGGAGAGAGTTTGTTTCAAGGTGACTGCAAAAACTTACATTATAGCTTAAAAATCGAAAATATCTCCTAATATCAATTATAATGCAGATGTGTTGTGGTTGGAAAGGACTGTATTGCACCAAGTTGTTGAAACAAACAAGATTGGTTTTATAGTTTCAGCTCACAAGTTAAATCCAACCGTGTTGCTTCAGCAGGGCCTCGAGCTTTAACTCCGTGTTGATCTGCAGCTGTTTTCAAAAAGACATGGAGTGTCTGGTTGCGCGCTGCAGGCCTGGGGTTTGCAGGCCTTTCGATGTGACAGTAAGCTTTAGTGCTGACCGAGCCGTGCGTGCAGTTCACGGTGCTTCACTGGAAATCATCCGTTCACACTATAGTCATTAAATGTTGCATCCGTGATTGCGTCGTGGTTCTGCTCAGAACATCTGCAACCGAATTAGCCGGGAACTGAACGGGTTTAGAACACCGATTAATTCAGAAATATTTTTTAAATATCTGCTGTGGTCCTTAAGGACAAGGTACTTTTTGAGTGGCGTTGCGTGTTCTAGCCACGTCCACTTTTTGTTTTTCTTTTGCCATAACTTTGTAACCGTTTCTGTTCTTATCCTTATCCTTGAATCCTCCTTGAATCCTTGATACGATCGCCGTTCCAACTGTGCTATATTCTTCATGGGCTGAGCATTCAAAGCCCTCTATGTAGTTCCTGTGGGAAATGCATTTCTTATGCATTTTTATTTCACGTTTGCATTTTAAGCAGAATGTTTAGATGCATTTCTTTATTTTTCTAAAATAAATAACAGCCTTTTATTGTTTTTTTTCTTTTTTGTTGCATGAAGACGTCGGAACTCTCACACTCGGCATCAGGTAGAAATTAACCTGCTGCAATGTTACCTGTATAGTAACCTCCAGCTTCAGTATTTTAAGTAATGTAATGCATAACTTTGACGTTATTTTTAAAATGGTTTATGTATTAATATGTTCATTTCTTTTTGCATGTCTGGTTTTAAAGGATGCAGTTCAGGCAATTCCACGAGTGGTGGAGAGCTGCATTCGATTTATCAATCTCTATGGTAAGATGCATAGTTGGGTCGTTTACTTGTTTTTTACGTTCTGTAACGTGACGTCAGTCCCCTCTATATTTTAATTATCTTTATTTTATTGCTCTGACTAACCGCGTTTTCTTCAGACAGTCTGCACTGTGAGAATTACATTTGGTCACAGACATGCCCTTGTTCTGAAATTTCTTAAATTATGGAACTTGATGTGGTAATAAAATGTTTACTGCAGGTATTCATGACCTACAACAACGTTCCTAATAATCATAATAAAAATCACAATTCCATGATCACAAACAACACATTTCTCAACTAAAAACAGGTACACCAGCAGATGCTACATTAAATGTACATATTAAATATCAGTTACTGTCAGTTTGTAAAAGTGAAAAATGAGAAAAATAAAGACGTTAACCAGTTGTCATGGATGTAAGACAATTTGTTTTGGTTTGTTGGGTAAGATCAGTAAAAATCAGTATTTAGTGATAATATTGTTTAAGCTTTTTGCGGACTCAGCTTCTGTTTTTCTCTCTCTGTCCTTGTCTGGTCTCATCACCTCACTTACTACGAATACATGTCTTCATGCAGTTTTATAATGATCTATGATGATCGAAATGTAAATTATACATATAAATGCCTTTAATCTATTAGTATTAAAATGTTAGAACTTGTCTGACAGAAAATGGCTCAAAGGAAACATTTTATTGTGTAATAGTGGTGGCTTTGTTTACAATCAGTTTTTACTTCACAACCTCATTATAAATACTATCCATTTATTTTTGTACTTTAGAACAAATGTGTGAAATTGACTACCTATTGTGTATTGACTTGTAAATCTTTATCTTTTTACCGCAGGTCTTCAGCATCAAGGAATATTCCGTGTGTCTGGTTCTCAAAGCGAAATCAATGACATTAAGAATTCATTTGAACGTGGTGGGTAATGTTGATTAAACATGACAATTGGTTCAAGAAATAAACACATGTTTACTGGTATGTTGTGTGTTTTAGGTAACGATCCTCTGTCAGATGATGAGGATAACCATGACATTAATTCTGTGGCGGGAGTACTCAAGCTCTATTTTCGGGGCTTGGAGAACCCCCTTTTTCCAAAAGAAAGGTTTCATGACCTTATCTCTTACATAAGTAAGTTCATGTGTATCAGCTTCAGATTTTTTGTTATGCTAAAGTGTAAGCTTTAAAAAAAAAGTAAACATCTGCGTCATGTATGGAGTTTCACTATAATAATTTATTAATAGCTAATGTAATATGGCTCAGTGTTGTCTGCAGATTGCTGTGAATTGTTCTGGTGCATTTTGCTCTGTACAGCATTGTAAAGGTCTAAAAATTAGAATTATACGGGAAGGAACTTAAAATCTTTAGATTAAATCATGTAATTTATTTACTGCCTCCTCCGCTGATGACTACAGAAACTCTGACTGAGGGTTCCTTTATTCTTAGAATCTGTCTGTTTTCTGATCTCCATCTGAGTGTTCTAACCCTACAACACAGACCAAATATTCTGAATAAAGCGTTTGCAGCTGTGGTCTTCACTTAAGTACTGCTCTGGGTTAACTTTGGTGAAGGAACTGTAAGGCGCTGTGTGCGTCGGACGAGCTCTGTGTTGGACTGAATGGTACATTGTTGGGTCATCGTGATTGCTTTTTGTCGGCTTGCTGAGCGGTTTCACTGTGACTGACTGAACCAAACCATATCAATGAAACGGAAACTGTTGCACCAGAAGAAAAAGAGCTTCATGTCTACACATAAACTTAACTTCCACCGCTGCACTATAAACTAATGTTAGCAAGCTAACGTTCGCTTCAGTATAATGTTTGCATAAAGCTTATAAATCTCATACTGTGATGATGATGACTACATTTAATTAAATGTGTAAGGTAAATGTCTCTAAATAAGATTTTGCTGCACTTAAACAGTCCATAGGCCACTTATGGCTTAGATTAAGACTCAACTTAGAAAAAGGTTCATAATTTTTTTTTTTGTCAATTTAATTCTATATTGTTTTTTTTTTTTTTTTTTTTTTTTTTAAACCTATAGGGAGTCTGGTTGTGTGTGTGTGTGTATGTATGTATGTATATATATATATATATATATATATATATATATCTCATGTATCCTAATAATACTGACTTGTGTTGTTCTCTCATTTGTAAGTCGCTTTGGATAAAAGCGTCTGCTAAATGACTAAATGTAATGTAAATGTAATGTATTCATATAAAGAGCGCGCAGGCAGAGTACAGTAACACCTCTTTCCCGTTGTTTATTCACAATAATACACAACCTATAAAGATTTATTTATAAATGCGTTGACTGAAAGCAAAATAATAAACTCCTCTTCAATGACCCCTGCCCGACTCAATTAAAAAAGTTCAGTTTTTATTAACAATCGAATACTGCCATATAGTGGCCAAACTACAAAACGCAGATCATGAAAAAGTTTTGGAAACAGTACATTTTTTGTTGTGCATTTTTTAGGACTGTGAAGCGATCAGAGGTGTGGCTTATTGTAAATAATGTCACTGCTAGACAAGCTGCTTAGCCAATCAGATTTAAGGAACTGCCCGTGTTAAATATTTTATTTTATATATATATATATATATACAGTGTGTAACCCTACAACGTGATATTCCAGGATCTCTTAACAGAGATATTGTGCTTCTTTGTTTTTTTGTTTCTCTGATTGTTTTCGGATCTCTTTCTGTGTCCTTTGCAGGAATAGAGAACCTGTATGAAAGAGCTTTGTACATTCGAAAGATCCTCTTGACGCTTCCCAGATCTGTACTGACGGTCATGCGCTACCTCTTTGCTTTTCTCAACCAGTAAGTCTCGAGCTGTTGAATGCGATGAAGTTAATGGTTGATTTCAGCTGCCTGTCATTAAAAAAAATTATAGCAAGTTGTAAACTTATGGTGGATTCTTTCCTTATCTACAGCCTGTCCCAGTACAGTGACGAGAACATGATGGACCCCTACAACCTGGCAGTGTGTTTTGGTCCCACATTGATGCCCACCCCAGACATTCAGGATCAGGTTTCCTGCCAGGCTCATGTCAACGAGATTATCAAAACCATCATCATTCACCATGAAACCATCTTTCCCGATAGCAAAGAGCTGGATGGACCAGTGTATGAGAAGTGCATGGCTGGAGGAGATTACTGGTATGAGAAAAACTAATGTGGTTTGAAATAAGGCTGTTGTTGTTAATTATGTAGTGTTTTTGATGTAAAATGAAAGGAAATGAACCCAATAAAGCACTTTTAAGTTTAATGCTGCACACAAACACAAACCACCACAGACTATAAAGTAAAAATATACTTAGTTCGTTCATGACACGAGCAATTTTTATACAAATTAACTGAGCCCTTTAATGGTTTAAAAAAATACTAATCAAGTTTTAAGCCTAAACATAAGATGAAGTGACATAGCATGAAGGTCACAATACGTAAATTAAGGACCTTTGAAAGTCTGGTACATCCTTGGGAGCATCTTCCATACTGTATGTCTGAAGAAACCAGGATTATCTGTGGGACGAGTCAGCCATTCTACTGTTAGGGAAGGAGATGTAAAATAATCAAACTTTGTTATAAAAAAATACAAATCTATATAATGTCATTTATGTCTACACAAATGTCTAAAAATACACTGGAGGAATTATGGTACAATTCTCTCTATAGCAACAGTAAAATGTTCTGTATCCAAGATAAACTACAAACTAAATTTGTACTAGGGTTAAACGTAGGTCAGTGTATAACTGAAATTAAATAAATGTGGCTAATGTTTATGCCAACCTGTAGATAATGCATTGATTAATGTTGGATGTATGTTTTTATCTGTTCTCCTCAGTGAGAGTCCTTTCAGTGAGCATGGAGTGCTGGAGGAAGTGGATCATGACGATGGGGCGGACACACACACCAGTGAGGATGGTACGTCTGTTTAACAGCTCTTATATGATTGATTAAATGTGGGGGACCTAATAAATATAAAATGTCATAAAATAAAACTGTTCTAATGTTCATATCTGTGTGATTTTAGTATCTATTAATTTATTTAAAAGACAAGTTTACCGAAATCTGCACAATTGTCAATTTAGTTTGTGTCATAGTTTTTATTTTAATTTTTCATTTATATGAAACCAAAAGCATTTAACACCCTACAACTTCGGCCAGTGATCAAACAATAAACAGTCATACTATATACTATCAGCCTTTATGTAAATTAGCATGTAGCAGCAATCTATTCCCTTAGAGTTGAACATCATTGACGATTTTAAACGTCACTCAGTAACATGGTATGAATTTGTTTTGGTTTTCTTTAAATGCTTAAAACATGTGCAGTAGACTTGAGATTGTAATCTGTTTTTCATTTTGTTGAATTTGCAAAAAAAAAAAAAAAAAAAAAAAAAATCCACAGGAAAAAAACCTAAACAAATTTTAATAATGACTATTTAGTTACTGATTTGAACATTTTATTGAGATAGATATAAGCTGTGGTATATACAGAAGTAAAAATATTGTATTAATATGAGAAAAAAAATGATAAAAAGTATGTGTTAATGTGATATTTTTATATTATCAAAATAGGTATAAGTATACAGAATCACTTTATAGAAAAAAAACAAAACAGCCTAACTAGCTGATTAAGGGAAATATTGATCGAATGGCCCAGAGTAGTAGTTTCTGCATTGCTATAATGAGGTAAACATTCTGATGGCCTGTGGGACAAACTACTTTCTAAACCGGTCAGTGGAACAGTTCCTCTGCAGCCTGTCGAGTCGCCCTGTGTGCACCGAAGAGGATGCTGGCCACCATGCACTGGTGAATAGCTGAAGTTTTTTGCAAGGACCCAAGCCTCCTTAGGAAGTACGGCCTGCTCTGTCCCTTCCTGTAGAGGGCGTCAGTATTCGCTGACCAGTTCAGTTTGTAATCGAGGTGTGTTCCCAGAAATATGTAGGTCCTGCTCACCTTCACATACACCCCCTCAATAAAGATTGGGTTTTTTTTTTTAGCTGTTCAGCTGCAGGTAGTTGGATTTGCGCCACAGCACGAAGTCCTCTATCAGGTTCCTGTACTCAGTCTCCTGCCCTTCACACACGCATGCCACAACTGTGAGTGTTCTCAGAGAACTTGTGCACGTGGCGTGACTAAGAGATGTAATTGAAGTCGGATGTTTACGGGGTGAACGGAACAGGTGTGAGTGCAGACCCCTGTGGTGCTCCTGTGGTGCTGATCAAGGTGTCTGAGGTGCAGGCCTGGAGCCAAACACACTGTGGTTTGCTGCTAAATTAGTCTGTGACCCAAATGACAATCCACCTCCATCTCCTTCAGCTCATTTCTCAGCAGAAGGGGCTGGATGGAGTTAAAGGCACTGGAGAAATTAAAGAACATGACCCTCACAGCAGCACCACCCTTTTCTAGAGGAAAAGGTTCTGCCGCAGTCGCTCCGTGATTTTCATCATGTGGGATGTCTGTGCGACCAGCCTATAGTCATTCAGCTCGCATGGATATGTCTTCTTGGGAACCGAAACAGGTTTAGAGTTAGGGTTATGATACAGGATGTCTTCCACTTGATCGGTACCTTCCCCAGATGCCGGCTCAGGCTGAAGACGTGCTGGAAAGGCTCCCCCAAATTCGGCGGCGCATGCTCCTTGTCTGGCCTGCCACTTTCCTAGGGCTCTCCCAACTTGGTCTGCTGTGAAGTCAGGGGGATGTGGATGTTAATTTGGGACGGTTTTGATTTTACTGAAGAGGGTGTGAGATGATCTGGTGATTGTGCTGCTGATGGTGATGCGGTGACGACTGTTGCAGGAGGAAAGAGGAGAGTGCCACAGTAGCGGAATAATCAAAACTGTTAAACTAGAAGTTTTTAAACTGGTTTGCTCTGACCTCTATTGTTGCACATAGCTTGTTATTTTTTCATATATAACTGCATATTGTCTTTACATACGTTAGTGCTAATAGTACACATTTTTACTGCAGTGTGCCAACCTGGCATTAAACAATGTGTTTTTGCACAACTTAACTGGACTGGCTGGTTACACAATTCAGTACATTATACACTCACTTTGGTATTTCACACTCTATATTATAATCGTACAATTTATTTTTTTATATTTTTGTTTTTTAGTTGTGCAATATTGTACAGCTGCTGGTTGCCCCAAATTTCCTTTCAAAATAAATAGTGTCTGTCTGTCTGTCTGTTTGTGTGTGTGTCTGTCTGATGCTCAAAAGAACACCACTGATGGATGGCATTTTAAATCTCTTTAGTTTTAGTTATGGTGTCTCACCATGTGAGGATTTGCAGGTAATAGCAGTGCTTTTGGGGCCTGGGGACCATGTGTCCCACTTTATGGACTTTAAAAAGAGAGAAGTAGTTCCTATTTATAGTTCTTCGTTTGACTTTTTTGACAGACTGTGCTTTCAGTGCTGTGCAGCTACAGCTCTTACATGCTTTGAATATTTAATGTTTTTTTTTCTCTTGCAATAAACAGAGAATTGCAGGGTAGAGAAGAGTTTGTTATTCTGCCCTCACATAGTGTGTTTTTTTGAGGTTCTATAATGTTCAGGTTTGGGACGTTGGCATCTGAAGCTTGGCTGGTTCACAAGCAGCAGGAGACGTTGCTAAAGCAACAGCTGAGGAACAGAAGAGGGCGTGCTGTCAGGACCTGGCTGTTTTACACGCATCCCAGCACTTCATCGTTATAATGCAGTTTTTTATTTCCAGTCAACATATAATAAATCAATTATTTTGAGCGTATTAATGGAACATCTTATTTTTAATTAACGAAAACAGATTTTAAACTCAGGTGCTGGTGGTGAACTGTATGCTCTCTGTTTACTCTAAAAGTGTTCAGTTGGGTCAGAAGTCTGAGCTTGAGTTGCTTTTGTTTTATAATTTTTTTTTCTCAGATTAATCTAGCCTATATTAGAAAGTAATGTTCGATGATGTTGCATTCATCTAAGCTTTGATCAGATCATCTGAAACAATTTACTTGAATGGACTTTGTGATTTTACACACACTGACGAATCAGAATCCAGATTATTGCTGAATTTATTTTCACGTTTGAGGAATTCTTCTAGTTCCAGTGCTTAATATAATACTTATTATAAAAGATTCAGATCAAGTTTTATTATTCTACTACTATTGCTTTAAAAAAAAGTAAGAATAGGAAAATAGATTAAAATGTGTTGAAATTAGGTGATTAGTTAGATAGTTGGTGATTATTTGATGACCTGTATAGATGTTTATATATCACTGTGGTGAATTCAGTGATGTGATGTGTTGTATCTGTTTTTCCCGTGCAGAAGCTGAGCCCATTGAGGCCATTGCCAAGTTTGACTATGTGGGTCGCTCGTCTCGTGAGCTGTCCTTTAAAAAGGGGGCATCACTGCTGCTATATCAGCGAGCTTCAGAAGACTGGTGGGAGGGACGGCACAATGGTATTGACGGCCTCGTACCTCACCAGTACATTGTGGTGCAGGACATGTGAGTATGAATTACATTTTTACTTCATCTAGAGTCAGTGTTTACAATCTAACCCTAACCCTGTTCTACTACAAAGAAGAATTTATTCATCATGCGATATTTGACAACACACCGAAACCAAACTGTTCATCTTGTTTAAAAAAAAACAAACAAAAAAAAAAACACTAGCTGATGACACTAGGATTAAATCCTGAGTGTAATGTAATGATTTCCTCTGTGTAATATCTAGGATGTAGATGGCAGCTTTTTGTGTTCAGACCTGGCAGAACATTAAGTCCATTAATAACAATGAACCAGAGACTGAAGCGTAACTCCTGTGGGCTGAACTCTCTGGTTTGCTTGTCTTGGCATCACTTTAGATGTTTTATATTACACTTTTCACTGAGAATCTGGATGCTCCGAATGACACGGACTTCCTGAGAAGGTCTCACAGTGGCTATTAAGTGGCATCTAATGCTAATTTTCGTGTTGATTTAGTTGCATTATTAGGAAAGGAATGCACCGTCTTACATTTATTTCAATAAATGCACGCATTATGAACTAAACCATACAATTATTGTTCCGGATTTCTGTTTTACAAGTTGGACATAGATCGGCTTAGAAATGTCTGTAAAAATATTCAGGTTGAAGACAATATTATGTGCATAACACAAATTAAATTACAACCAGCACTTCAAAGTATGTCTTAATTTCTTACTTTGTACATAATGGCACTATAAAGATTTAGGCCAGATCTAAGGAACCACTAAAAAGCTTGTTGGTATATAATATATTTCAGGCCTATTTTAAATGTCTTGTTTTTTGCCCCGTGTCGTAGGGACGATGCGTTTTCAGACACACTGAGTCAGAAAGCTGACAGCGAGGCCAGCAGTGGACATGGTGTAGATGAAAAATGCTCCAGCAGAAATCTGGCTTCTCATTTGGACAGACACTCTGAAGGTTACAGTCATGGGTAAGACATAAGCAATGTTTCCGTATATACCCTTAAAGTAATGCCCAGCATACCCAGCTCCTTCTCCAAATATAGCAATCTCTGTCAGAGCTTTTCTCATTCAATATTGATATAAATTTTAAATACAGAGCCACTTAAATTGTAACTGTCCGTTTATGTAATATTTATACTAACAAGTCGT
>JAOUQT010033527.1:0-11352 GCA_025769995.1 Xyliphius kryptos
TGAGCAACTTGTGTGGGTTGTAGACACCGCCTCATGCTACCTCTATGGTGAGAGAACTGACAAAATGCAAAAGTGACAAAACATCAGCCAGAAAGGATGAGAACAGAGAAAATGTGTGTGGTCACCACCTACAGAAGCACTACTTTTTAGGGGGGTCTTTCTAAGTGCCTCTCATTTCAACCTGTTGTCTGTTCCATTTGCACAACAGTGAGTGAAATTGATTCCTCACTGGACAGGTTGATTTCACAGAAGTGTGGTTGACTTGGAGTTACATTGTGTTGTTTAAGTGTTTTATTTATTCTTTTGAGCAGTGTATAATTGACAATGTCTAATTAAACCTTCAAGTCTTTGTGCCAAATGGAAAAGTCACTATTTCTTACATGCTCTATCCTAGTTTTCAGAACTACTAAATGCATGTTTAGACTTTGTAGAGTTGACATGAATAGATTTTTTCATAAGGATGAACCACGTTACTGGACTGGGGTCCAAACTTTAGATTGGCATTTGGGTTGTTTACAGCAATTGGTGTAGTTTCAAATCAGAGCCGACGTTAAAATGGTGTTGGGAGAGTTTTAAAAAGGTGTTTAAAAGCTTTTTGGTCGTGTTTGGGTGAAGTACAGAAGATGAAGCGAGTTATGGACTGAGCGGTGAAACTGCGCCTTTGCGCAACAGCCGCCTCGCTTGGATTGGAGGAGTTGGGTCAGTGCACAAAGACAGCAGCAGCGGCGCTACACACAGAGGAAGCGTCTCCACATCCAGGCGACTAAAACTCCAACCCGCTCCGCACTCAGGCCGCGGCTCAGCAGCGCTCTGAAACACAGGTAAGCCTTGCGCACTTCATACTCGGAAAGCCGAGGTTTTTCGCTTCTTATCGGTTTTCGCACTTGCGGTCCGAGCTTGCGTAGTGGCCAGGAGTGACTTCGCTTCCTCGCCTAGTGTGGCTGCTCGCAGCAGAAAAAATGGCGTCACCGAGCGTGTTGGTTGTGCGGCCGCGGAAAAACGCACTTGTTTCTGAAGCACATACGAACTCCTGTGTTCCGGTTTCGCCGCCCTGACCTTATTTCGGGGGGTATACGAGCTAAAATGGAGGTTACAGCTCGTAGTGTGGCGTCGAAGCGACCGAAATAAGACGGGAAGGACGCGTAAAGCCGGAAGGGTCACCAGTCCTGTGCGCCAAAGCTGTTTCGGGGAAAGATGGCACAGCACGGCAAGGCGCAGAGCACTTTCGCACACGGACGTGTCCCACATTGAGACGCGGCTTTGTTTTTTTTCCCGGGGGGTTCGCGCAAATGCGCTCGGGTAGCGCAACACCGCGACTGGGTTGGGACTGGATGGCTCAGTGGTGCCGCTGAGCTTTGTATGGTTTGCTCAGCCCGCCTTTACGCCGCACTGGTCGGGGGAGCGTCCGTTCGGGAGCCAGTGAGTTGTCGCACGGCTTCGTTCGGAAAAACATGGATGATCAAACAGAATTGGCTTCTTGCACCCCGGAGCGTGGCGACGGCGGCCCGTGGAGTAGCCGTGCTCAGTAGTTTGTACTATATTAAGCGGTTTGTGGAGGATCCTGCTCTCTCCAAGCCGGTAACGGCGGGTTTGAAAAAGTTGCTAACCCGGGACTGTGGCCGTGTGAGTGTGGCTGCGCACGGCGATGCGTTGCGCAGGGCGGCCATCTATGGAGCACGGCGCCTTATCCGGGGGGTTTTAGCCTGTGCTAAAGCGCGTCTTAACCTAGCTGTAATGCGGAAACCGGCAGCAGACTTCCCACGCGCACTGGAGCGCGCACGTTTAGCCACCGCGTGTTTATCGCTGAGATTAACGATGGGATGGCGCGTGGAGTGGGTGCTGTGCGTTATCGTGCAGGCTAGAAAGGAGCACATGCTCTTCCGCGGCACAGGCGTCGCTAGCAGAGGCTATACACTCCTCACCAACACTGCCCCGCACCTCCATCCGCTTCAGCATCTAACCTGCTCCAAACTCCCCAACTTAGCCCCACTTATCCCACCACCAGCACCCCCCCGTCCCCGCTACCGACACCTACCCACCAGACTCGATACCAAGTTGAACTTTAGGCAAAGAACCACGGATTGTTGGGAAACACCATGGTCCTTCACCAGAACTGACCCGCTAATCAATTCCTCTGTAATTAACATTACACTGTGGGAAGGCAGGTCACGTGACTCAGGTGTCCGCGGCTCCACAGCAGAATGAAAATAGTGGTACTTTTTCGTGTTAACGGCTTTATTAGCAAATACAAATGTTAAACACTTGGATCAAACGTTAGTGATGGTCCAAATTAGTTTGGATTGTTTTTCAGGAGTGTTTAGACTTAGACTTTATTGTCATTCAAATGTTGACAGTACAGAGTGCATAAGAACGAGATTTCCTTGCTATGACTTGACTGAAATTAAAATTTAAGATTAAGGTGACAGTGTTGTGTGCAAAAGGTGTATTGTGGTGCACAAAAATTTGTGGCACTAAATATGTATGTATAAAAAATATAATATCTGTTTTGAGAAGTGGCTTCATATAGTTCTCTTTAGACAGTGGCTAGAAGCAGTATCCTGAATGGGTAGAAGAGCGTTTCTTATTATTTGCTCCGCTGTCTTTACCACTCTCTGTAAGTACTTCCAGTCAGAGGCAATGCAGGCTCCTGCCCAGACTGGGATACAAATGGTCAGGATGCTCTCTATGGTGCCCCTGTAGAAGGTGGTGAGAATCGAAGGAGGAAGGTGTGCTCTTTTCATCCGTCTCAAGAAGTGCATGCGCTGCTGAGCTGTTTTAGCCAGAGCTTTAGTGTTTTAGCCATAGTCTTATATACAAGAGTTCTGAGCCATATTGTATCATAAGGAGATTCTTTTCAAAACCACTTTTGTATTTTTCACATAAAAGGGAAATGTTGAATGATGTCACAGATTGTTAAACTAACCCACTGATTTGTCGGATATCCCAAGGTATGCTAAAGAAAATGTATCATACAATTGTAAAAATATCTTTCACATAATTAAATGTGGAAATGTTTTTGGTTTTATGAAAACATTGCTGAATTGTCACAATTATTATTTATTACATAGCATAAACCCATTTATTTTGTTGTCACCCAACTACTGTTTTAAGATTCTACAGCAAGTGTTTGAAGGAATTTGTATTCAGTCTCATCGCTGAGTATGTTTGTGTACTTTCGGTTTAGCAGACAGTTTTATCCGACTTACATGTAACCCAACTTGGCTGGGCTCAGAACACAGGGTTGATACAGTAGAGTAACGAGGGTTAAGGTCTTGCTTAAGGACCCACAATGATAACTTCATTGGACCTGTGCTTTGAACCTACCTACCCTTGTGTGTAATTTCAACATGATGTACTGATTTCTTGTTTTTACATTTTGTACAATGAGTACAATGAGTTTTTAATTTAAAAATATCACCTGGATAGTGTAGTGCTAGATGTAATAACATTGTGTATTTGGATGGGTATTTACTGGCTATTGGGCGGAAATCACACAGACCCATATAAAGTTAGGACCAAACTTAAACTGAGGGATTGTTTAAGTGTTTTAAATATTTCACATCACAATTTTCACATTTTGTCATTTTCAAATCGTTTGTTGATGGTTGACATGAGTTTGTTGACATCTATCTTAATGTTGCTTGGACCCATGGTTCCTAGAACTTGGTAATCCCCAGCGCTGAGAAGCGAATGTGCTAACCACTAAGCCGCCCCTCATTTTTATTTTTCACTTAAAATGGAAATGATGACAGATGTGTTACAAATTGTCAAACCAACCTGTTGATTCCCCTCATTTCAAGTTGAGGGGGACAGAAAATGTATACAAATAATGTAAAAAGTAAATGTGATTTTATTTATTTTTTTTTAATCCAGGCTTTATTTAATAATTGCCATGATGTTTGGGTACAATCAAGATTGTTAAAACTAAATCTAGTAAAGGAATGCCGAACTTGAATAAAACTTTTAAGACCAAATTGGCATTTTTAACACAATACTGATTTCTTGTTTTTTTTTATTATGTAATTAATAAATTTATTTTAAATTTTGTACAGTGGCGGGACTGAGTTTTCAATTGAAAAGAATATCACACCTTTGTAGTGTAGTGCGAAACGTAATAACATTTGGAAGGATATTTACTGGCTTGAAGGGTGAAATCAGACAGACCCATAAAAAGTTACGGTCTAAATTAAACTGAGAGATTGCCTGAGTGTTTTAAATATTTAACATCCCCAATTTTTACGTTTTGTCATTTCCAAATCATTTTGCCGGGCAGCACGGTGGCTAAGTGGTTAGCACATTTGCCTCTCAGCGCTGGGGATTCCTGGTTTGAATCCCAATTTGAGTGAAGGTTCCATGTCCTCCCCATGTCCCGTGTGGGTTTTTTCTGGGTACTCCGGTTTCTTCACAAAGTCCAAAAACATGGATTTAAGGTAAATTGAATGCTCTATTTTGCCCCGTATTGTGTGTGTGGCTGTGTGAGTGAGTGTGTGCCCAGCGATAGATCGGCGCCTTGTCCTGGGTTTACCTGCCCAGCACCCGAGACGTTCTCCCCATGATGGGCATGGGGAACCCCACCACGACCCTTGTACAGGATTAAGTGGAAGATAATGAATGAATGAATGAATGAATCATTTGCTGGTGGTTGACACGTTTGTTTACATTTAGCTAAATGCTGCTTGGACCCATGGTTATTAAAATCAACTTTTTCCACTGGTAGCACTGGCACTACCAGCTTTTTCAGTAGGTCACTTAGCACTTAATTTGGTCACTGATAATTGGGTTTTACAGTCAAATTCACAGATATACCACCTACACACAGACAAAATGTCTGATTACCTGGTCACACTCTTTGGCTTCTGTCTGTCTTTCTGCAAGTTAGTTTTGCTTGTAGAACAGCTATATAATAATTTTAGAGCAAAAGATAAATGTGAGACTAGAAAAAGTTTGTGAAAAAATAAACATTCTAGGAATCTCTAGGAGTATATCGGAGTCGTTTTTTCGATTCGATAAAACGTTTTTACATTTACATTACATTTAGATTTAGTCATTTAGCAGATGCTTTTATCCAAAGCGACTTACAAATATACCAACTTGGTTGGGTTCAGAACACAAGGTACATACAGCTACCTTGGAGCAATTAGGGTTAAGGGTCTTGCCCAAGGACCCACAGCGGTAACATCAGTGGACCTGGTATTTGAACCCCAGCCTCCAGATTGACAGCCCAACACCCTAACCACTGAGCTACCACTCCCTAACGAGGGGCACCTCGTTTTTCAAGCCAACGATTCCCCATATGCTCAATTAAATTAAATTAATTAAAATACTCAATTGTTTTTTTTTTTTTTACAATAAATCTATTAAGGTTCAAATAAATCAAATGAAATCGTTTGCTTTTTATTAGGATACAGAAACTATTTATTTACACATTTATTACACTATACCAGTTGTGTTTGACACACTGTAAAAGGAACAGGTACTTCATAAAAAGATTCAAAGTTAAATTGTAATAAGAATGTAAAAATGTAAGTAATGCTTGCAGGTCGAGTCTATTCATTAAATAAATAAAAAAAAAAGAAAGAAAAGAAAACGGATTTCTACAGTAAAACATTTAGTCTAAGCTATATATATCAGAAATCAGCCCACGTTTTGCAGGGCATGAATGTTTTAAACTGAATGTAACACACTAATCATCTACTAAACAGTAGAGGTAAGGAACAGAATCCAAACTGCTTGAGGTCCAGTGTGAAATCTCAGTCATGATTTGGGGAGCAATGTCTGGTGCAGGTGTTGGTATCTGTTTCTGTTTTGATGTTTGGTGTTGGACTTTATGATTTTTTCTGCTGAGGATCTGTACGGAGACGCAGATTTCATCTTCCAGCACATGCACATGCCAACACTGCCTCAGAGTTTTGGAAGTCCAGATTTCCTTGATGCTTACGGTCAGCTCTTCTTTGTTGCTGGGTCTGGTGCCCCTCGTTTTCCTCTTGAGAATACCCCATATATCCTCAATTGGGTTTAGGTCCGGTGAGTTGGCTTGGCAATTGCCCCATAGCTCTTTCCTGCCTTGTGGGCGTCAACAATTTGTCTTTGAACAGCTTTTTGGTCTTGGCTATATTAGTAGGTGGAGTTTTACTGATTGTGTGTGGTGGACATGTGTCTTTATTCAGCTAACGACTTCAAACTGGTGCTTCTAATTTAAAATAATAAGTGGAGGTGGAGTTTTTAGAGGTGGCTAACAGGTCTTTAAGGCCAAAGTTTTTGCTTATTGGTAGGTGTTCAAATTCTCATTTGCAGCAGTAACACACAAATTAATTATTTAAAAAGCGTTCATTGTGATTTCCAGATTTTTTTTCGATTATGTCTCTCACAGTGGACATGCACCTAAAATGAAAATTTCAGACAACTCCATGATTTCTAAGTGGGAGAACTTTCAAAGTCGTAGGGTGTTCAAATACTTCTTTTGCTCGCTGTATATAGTATTGTATATTAAATATATTGTACTTATAGATTTAAAAAGCACAACCAAATATGAAATCTATCAGAACGTTGTTTTGACAGTGTCAGTTTCAGGAAATGATTAAGATATAAAGGAATGTTACACTAATGTTTGGGTCTTCTGCACTCTGATGAGCTGATCAGTCCACCATGCGCTGCTGAAATATTTACCACATTTAATTTTGTGTTTTTGCTTTATGGTCGTGGTAAAAGATTGTGTAGGAGACATTTTTAAAAGAGGCAGGTTTTTGTGAACAGCAACAGCATTTGAAAATTTCCATAAAAAGATTTCAGATTTGTGTTCTGTATTAGTTTGACACGGGATGCAACATTTAAAATAAAGGACGATTCCGTATGCCATCTTCCTTTTGGGAAGTTGGAAGACGAAACTATGGTAGTGCTACATACAGCTTTGGGAGAGGTATTATTTGTATGTTGTATGGTTGTTTAATCGATTCAAATCGGTTAATATTTACACCCCTAGTAATCACAATTATTTGGTTGTCACCCAACTGCTGTTTTAAAACCCTTCAGTAAGTGTTTCATAGAATTTGTATCAGTCTCATCACTGAGCACTTTAAAACTCCTGCACATTCCCTTAAACCATGTGTGGGTTCTGTTTCAAGTATGATTTGAGTTGGTGTGTGGCTATAACCAAACTGGACCCTACTAGTTAGTTTTTGTATTTTAGGACACAATGGTAAACAGTATAAAACTAATCCAAAACCACTTAAAAGCTTAGTTACATTTCTAAAAATGGTACGAAAAGTTTCTACCAAAATGCTCTATTTTTCTTCCTACAGGACATGATCCAAGAAAGTTAGCAGGGTCTTTCCGGGTCTCATAGCGTCTCATAACATTCAAATAAGAGGTAAAAGTTGCGAGCTGACATTGTTGTCTGTATATCAGTTTGAATTTGAATTTGTTTAAAAGATGATGAAAGTTTAGTTGTTATGGGCGATAACTTTCTTAATGATGATGTGCGCAGTGCACACAAAACCCTCTGAAGATTCATTAACAGTTTTTCCTCTTAAGGAGTTGAGATTTGTATTGTCTACGACAATATCTTAATTGTCATGTTAATGATGTGCAAACCGATGTTATTCAGTTATTGTTATTTGACTGTAAAAAACCACAACAAAGAAAACGCCTCGACTCCGCACGTTCTCTAATGTATGCTTTAGTATAAGCTGCTGCAAATGTGCATTGAAAGTGCCCATACTGTGAGCTTGCATAGCTGACTTAAACAGCACACCCAAAGCTGGAAATAAGTGAACACACTACACTAGAAAAGAAATAGACATCGCCAACCTCGCAGTCTATCGCCAACCTCGCAGTCTAACGCCTTGGTTTTTGTTGTCAAGTGAGAATCACCTTTACTCGCGTCAGGGGAGAGTGAATTTGAAAAGACTGACATCCTTCCAAAGACAGCAGTTTGCAGACTTTGTAAGAATTTGGTGGCCATTAAAGATAACTCGACAACTAACCTGTTCAATCATCTCCAAACAAACTACCGCACTGAGTATGAAGAATATGAAAAGCTTCGGGAGCCCTCTGTCCAAGACAAATCTAAATCAGCTAATGTGGCTGCCAAAACACACACACAGCATTTAGCATATGTATTCGCTAAAAAGTCATACGACAAAAATGTAGCCGATGGCAAGAGACAAACACTGTCACCAATTACATCGCAAAAGACATAGTGCCCATCTTTAAAATTTGTCAATAATTTTATTTGACAAAAGTGTTGACTTTTTTTTTTTTTTTTAGTGTTCATGTATTTCCTTAGGTATACCACTTGGTGCCCACTGTTGTATGCATAGTTTCTAGGAAGCATTTTTAGGAATTTTTTAAACATTTTTTAATGTTTATAGGTGTATAGGTGACAGAATGCACATTCTTCACTGCGTGGCTAAGTTTAGATGTAAGGAGCAAGAAATATTGTTTGTATTAATAAACATTATAGGTTCACTTTTTAATGCAGAAAGCAGTAAAATCAGATCGCGCTTTGTGAATGTGGTAGAACCGACCCAACTAGCAGGATAAAGTGGAAGATAATGGATGGTTGGATATTTACATTTACATTACATTACATTACATTTAAAAATGATGCTATGCTAAATACACCTCTTAAGCTCCATTTTTTTCAGGCAGTACATATTATAAGCTGAAAATTGGGATCTTTAAGATGCTGTTTTCTTCTTTCTTTTTTAAACAAGGCCACAATTTTAATTCATTAAAATGGACTAAAATGTCCATCACCCCCTGGTGGCTAAGTGTAATATAACTTGAAGTTTGAAGTAGTGATCATTTACTCAGCTAAAACATCTCTGTCCCAAGACACTTGAAAGGTCCTACCTGTTACAAAGGAGTGGAACCATTCAAGTGTCGTTCCAGAAAAGCATATATTGAAAAGACTGTACAGTAGAATCTGATATCGAAAGCAGCAGAAAGGTCTTGAGGGCAGAGGATTGGGAGTTATTTTTGGCCTATTTAAGTGCGTCAACCACAGAAAGCAGTGAGTCTCATTGGAGTGACCACAACTAAAGCCATACTGATTGTGGTCAAAGAGCTTGTCATGTGTGAGAAACATGAAGACCTGAGTAGCTACTACACATTCATGTGTTTTAGATATTGGATGCAACGTATCTCATGATTTAAATGATTTTAGGTTAACATGTCGTCCTACTGTAATATAAGGTAAAATGTACTACGACTGAATTACATTATTAGAGGTAACTTACCCATACCTCTTAGTATAAACCAATCCTCACTATCATAACTTTGGACCAAAGATGAACTGTGGTACGAGGGGTCACATATTTGGATGTGCTATCAAAAGCTTAATGCCATTTGTTTAATGAATTAATGCATGTATGTGATTTTTTGGGTATAAATTGGCAACAGTGACTTCTAGCGTCACAAAATCCGATGATCACAGAATTCGGTGTTGCCGGTTCGGCATCTTTTAAGTAGCATATATTTTTTCATCTTTGTCATCATATTCAGCTTTTTCAATTTGAACCTTATTGTTTATTACATGTAAAACAATCTACAATTTATTATAATAATTTATAATAGACAGATTTTAGACAGATTTATCTGTTCGTATAATATAAGCACTTTACCTTTAAAACAAAATATAGCTAAGCGCTAAAATGCTATAAGCCTTTACATAAAAATTTTATTATATGCTTGATTATATGCTTTTACCTCTTGAGTTATGGTTTACATGTACAAGACTTATTTCCTCCGGTTGGGATTTTTACAAATTAATCCCAACCATTTTGGTTAAATCCTATTGAGGATTGGCTATGCGGGACCCCCATACAAACCAAAACTGAATTCCTTGACTGGGTTAAGAACCATTCAGCTCAACTATAGTCTTTGGGAAGGACATGACTTCAGGAGGAACTAACTGAACTGAGACAAGACCACAGCCTAAAGCTAAGCTTTGCTGATCTGTCTTTTGACAGAACTGCTATTTCAGCATTGCGCCCATTTCCCATATCATGTCCATGTGAGCTGAGCTTTTCAAGCATGACTGCTATAAAAACTAAAAACAAAGACTTAGGGCTTCCCCATGCCCATCCAGGGGGAACGTCTCAGGTGCTGGGCAGATACACCCAGAACACTGCACCAACCTATCGCTGAGCATACTCACTCACACAGCCACAAACACACACTATGCAGGGCAATTTAGAGCGGTTAATTTACCTTGAATCCATATTTTTGTACTGTGGAGTTTGTTCCCCACCCAGATCGGGTTCGAATCGGAAATCCACAGCGCTGAGAGACGAACATGCTAATCACTAAGCCACCATGCCGCTACAGTGTGTAATTTAGTAACTTTTTTGGATGGTGGTCTGCAGCAGGATTTCTTTTATGTAAAAATGTTCCGTGGCTCAAAAAAGTTTGAAAAACACTGATCTATGCAATTTGTACAATTAATTATGGATGCAACTATTACGTGTCTAAAAGTGGTGTTTAACACGTGCAATAATTAGCCTCAGATGCATACATAATTTTTTTTTGCATTCTAACATTGTTTTTGCTATCTCAGAAGGGGCACCTTTGTGGTTCACGTGTTCAGTCACTACTATCACAGTTGTCAGCGCACAGCTACCAACTTGGCATCTACAGTTTTTTTCGCCTTTCTTCTCCTGACTGTACTGGCTATCTAGCATAAGAGGCTGATACAGCACTTGCTCTGCGTGCATCTCATTGCCCCAACAGTCATGCTACTTTCCCCCAGTGCTTGTTTAGAACAGGTGGCATGCCAAAGTGGTGCTCTGCCTTAATGCACTTTATAATTTTTTTTTAACTTTTTATATGTAATTTTATTTTACTGCGCTTACTTATAGTAACTACTTTCTTGTTATAGTAGCTACTGTGTATAGTAACATGAAAAATTGAGCATCTGATATAACTGCAATTTTCCCCTGACGATTAATATAGTATTCTGATGCCAACCCAGAAATCCAAAGCCTCACATGCTACCTGATACTTGAGTGGCTGATTGACAACCTTCAATGGCTAAGGTGAATAGTTTGTGCCACCTTCGTCAATGCAACTGCCTCATGATTACGTTTGTAAGCTTTTTTTGCCCCTATTCATAATGTTGTATGAAGTATGAAGAATTGTCTTGGTGCTTGCACAGTAGTAGCGTGGGGGTTTGAGTTGTAGAGGCCATGTGCTTTTCTGAGGTAGTAATGTAAGGTGTTTTATAATGCTTCTAATTATGTTTATTTTAATACATCTTGTGAACTATTGTTTGTAGTGGTTTTCTGTCTCATGTGGTTGGGTTCGGCATGCTCACATTTTTCTCCATATTGTGCCCTAAAATGTCTTAAATAC
>JAOUQT010033535.1:0-11352 GCA_025769995.1 Xyliphius kryptos
ATAAATCCTCTGCAATAAGGCTATATGTAAAAATCCAGCATGTGTTCAAGTGTTCATGTTTAAAGATTTATATTACAAAGCATACAATTTCACATTTATTATATTCTTTTACAATAAAGTAATGATTTTGACTAATTTTGTCTGTTTATACAGTCTTATATAAAGAAGGGAACAAAAAAGGAAATGGTTATAAAGCAATGCCCTCTCAGTTCAGAAGAAGGGGGTCATAAATTTTATGCACCGTCATAATTTATCATTCCAATTTTCTGTTTTTCTAGGTGTATAAAAATGTAGAATTTAAAATTTTAAGCAAAAACATTTTCACATTTGATCTGGTTTTTCTTGCATTTCTCATTAAATGTACACTCAGCAACTCATCTGGACACAAAAAAAGCCTGAAATGTAAACATTTTTGCAAATTTATTAAAAAAACTGAAAAATCACATGGTCATAAGGATTCAGACCCTTTGCTATGACATTCGTATTTAACTTGCATGCTGCCCATTTCTTCAGATCCCCAATAAGAGTTCTTAAAATGGAGTTCAGCAGTGTATAGTTAAACCGATTGGACTTGATGAGCAAGGCACACGCACCGTGAGGTCTTATACAGATACATATGTAAGAGCAAATGAGAATCATGAGGTTGAAGGAACTGCACAAGGAGCTCAGATACAGAATTGGTAAGAGCCTTGGTGAGAAAGGTAGAACCTAGACAAACCTAAAGATCACTGTGGTTGATCTCCAGAGATGCAGAAGGGAGAAAATTCCAGTCAACTATCACTGCAGCCCTCCACCAGTCAGGGCTTTAAGCCTCTCATTAGTGCAAGACATATGAATGCCCGCGTAGCCAAAAATAAATATATAAATAAAAAACAGATGAAAGACTGTTTGAACAGACTATTAGAATTAAGATTCTATGATAAAATGCAGGTTGAACATTTTGGTGTTAGAAAATGTGTGGAGAAAACCAGGCACTGCTCATCACCTGCACAATAATAGGATCCCAACAGTGAAATATGGTGTAGGGAGCATCATGCTATGGGAAAGTTTTTAAGCTGCAGGGACAGGATGGTTGCAATTGAAAGAAAAGAATTTAAGGAAGATGGCCAAGTACAGAGATATCCTGGAAAAAAAAAGTCTCTTCCAGATTGCTCAGGACCCAAGACCTAAGCATACAACTTTAATAACAAGAGTGGTTTTGGTTTATGTGACCATTCTAGTCTGACCCAGTTAAAGCCATGACCTAAACCCAATTGAGCATCTCTGAAAAAGGCGGTCCACCAACATTTACCATCCAATCTGTTTGTTTAAGCAGTAGTTTGAAAACAATAAATGTTTGTATAATACAATATATTATTAATTCAACTTAAAGATAACCAAATGATAAATTATAAGTCAATGATGCAATGCAGCAAGCTTATTATTTATTTAGAAGGAACATATTTTAACTAATGTAATTAGAAATCTAGACAAAAAAAATACAATTTACTGTTATATTCATTTAGACTTGTCACAAAACTTTACCTTACTGAAATGTTACTAGAAACACAATGAATGAACAATTACTAGACAGAACCTAGATTTATGTTTGACTAGAGGCTAAATTAATATAGTTTTTCCAACTTTTGAAAACAGACACCTGATCATTACACAATCTGTACTTGGGACGTCCTGCACTGTTAATGCTGACTGTCTGCTTAAGGAGGATTTGTCCAACACTGGGCCTTGGTCCTCCAAAGGTTTCTTTCTTAAATAACATCTTAAGAAAGTGTTTTTTTTTGCCACTGTTGCAACTTGCTAAAAAGCCATACATGAAATAGTAAAATATCAAAGACTTAGCTAAAGTCCTATAGAACATGTTGGATTTGACACCTCATTGTAGAACATCTCACATGTTCATATACAAATCGGTTCATGGCTCTAACATTATAAATAAAACATGACTTGGTCTGTTTATGAAAGCCATTATGGAATCTCTGCATCATAATTGTAGTTCCTTACCCCGCCACTTGGAGTTGGTGGAGCTGCAGCAGAACGAGTAGTTTGGGGCTCATAGTTGTAATTCTGAGTGCTGGCTGGACTGGTGGGTTGGAATCCTAAACATCAAGAAAAATTAAATAGTAATATCTACTAAAACAATTTGTGATCAATAAAAATATGGGCATTTAATATATTAAAATTTATGTAGCTTATACCTCTATTGGCATGGCCGTCAGTGGGTGAAGCTTCTCCACTCATCCTGCTCTTCTCAAATTCCTCATGATATTTGATCTGGAAACATTTCAACATTAAAATTCCATTACTATAAAATGATTAAACCGAGCTAAAAACAGAGGTGTCAGTGTTTCTTACTCAATAAGTTCACTACCATTCAAGGCAGACGAAATAATATCTTTGACTGTGTACTCTCATTGTTGCTGGGCAACAAGCCATGACTCAAGATGACACAGAGATGGTCAGGAAGAGCCCAACAGGTGGAAAATAAGTGAAAAGAAAGGCAATAGAGGAAGGGCTGGTCATGTAGGAGTTAGCCTTACTGAGTCTTATACCATAAAAGGCCAAAATTGAAAGAACAAAGTGTGGAGAGACTGAAGAGACAGGAAGTGTATCTCAACAGGGGCAAGGAAAGGGAGGAGTTACAAAGAGGGGAACATGATCTAAACTCATGAAATAATGGATGTGCGACAATTAGTTATAAGAAATTTAAAAATGTCAGTGTACATTGCTAATCTGGTCCTGCGTTTTCTTGATTCTCTGGAGCTCTGGTGTGTCAGCAACCACACTGAAGCCCTTCCCTTTATTCTTCTCAAACTCCTCTTTGTACAGCACCTACAAAACAGACAGCAACATTGCTTGTTGTTTCAGCACCAACCATGTAGTTACTGCATATTTAAACAAACATACTTCCTCTTTCTGAGTTATTGCGCTCTACTAATAAAACGATCAACAAGAAACTAGGAAAAAGATCATGCATGATGTTGGGTCAGACAAAGAGATGCATCAGAATATTTTATTAATCCCTTGGGGAAAAGTGGTCACTACAGATACAATGATAAAAAATAAAAGGCAGAGAAATAAAAAAATAAGCACTTCTTTAAACAAGAAATTGTGATATAAAAGACTCTCAACCATACAATCAACTGTAAAGTGGCAGTGGCTGTGATAAAAATAATGGTTTCTATTATTGCACATCGAGTTACTGCACATAGTTAAAAGAATATTAAATTATCATAGCTCTTGCACATATAAACAGTATAATTAAGTATTGAATATTGTACAGATAATTTAGAGTGTCACTAATTGAGGAACAAGTTATGAAGTTTGATGACCAGAAGTGTGAAAGGTGCCATGTGCTCCATTTAGAAAGAATGAGTCTTGCACCAAAGCTGCTTGTGTAGTGTTTTATAGTATATTTTAATCTCTTACCTCAAAACATAACAGCTCTCGCACGCTAGCTCTCACATGCACTCCTTTACTCATGTAATGTTCAAAAACATTAGTGTTTTTTTTTTTTTACTTTAAGGTCAGTCCACACAAATATATATATAATAATTATTATTATATAATTATTTTGTGACATTGTATTTTCTTGTGTATTTACGTGTGTTAAAGCTGGTAATACTGTAATACTTAAAAAGATTAAGTATTAATTAGGTATACTATTTAGAATTGGAACAGACTGAGTAAAGCCAAATCACGATTTAATATACTAATATATAATGGGATTTATAATGCTCCAAGTAACTTCAATTCACCTATCTGCTTGTTTTTGGAATGTGAGAGGACACAAGAGTAGCTGGCGGGAATCAAATTAAAAAAAAAAAAAAAAACTCAGACATGGGGAGGACATACAGAAAAGACCTTTGCTTACTACTACTACTGTGAATCAAAACCTTTTCACTGTGAAGCAGGGGTGCTCACCACAGCACCCCCGAAACCAAATTAAAACTTTATGATTTCATTTTTATAATTAAATTAATTAGGATTAACTGTTATTTTTTATTTTGTCTGGCCTTTAATAAACCATATGTGAATAATTGTCATGATGGAACTAAGTGGGGATTCTATTACTGTAAAATTTCAAAAAGTTAAGCTGAAATATTATTTCAACATTTTCTCAACTTCCAGCTTAAATACGGTGCCCATAATGACATCCACTCTACAATGTGTCTTTCAACTGAGTTGCATTTGAAAAAAATTCAAAAATTCACAGTCCAGATACATCAACACAGTGTCTATGCACCTTTTTCATTTACATACGAAAAATCTGTTTTCATTTAACTCAATGTAAAATTGTCCATTTATGATTTAATGCAGGTTTATTTGACCAATGGACAACATTTATTTTTAAGGTCAGTTGATAAGTAAACTCCAACAGGGTGCGCACAGTTATCATGTAATTTCGCCCACACAGCCACCACATCACCACATTCTAGCTCGTAGATTAATTATAATATCCTCCTGTGTGTTTGTTTGGTCATTTTGGGTAAAACATATAATGAATTGTGCTTCCTAAAGTCTGCACACAAAAAAGGGGGAAAAAATTCAAAACTAAGGTAGATCAGACAGGAAGTGCAAAATAGTCTGGTAATGGTCACAGCAACATTTGAAATACAACAAACAACGCAACTAGCTCACATTCCTAAAAAAGGCTGACCCAAATCGATACATCCCATTGCACACCACCACACATGGCTGACTGAGCTGGAAAGAGGAAGGACTGTAACATACAAACACACACGCCCCTTTATATTAAACTGACACACTCCAGACCGATGTACCCAACCCCCAATTAAACTTCTGCATTATCCCAAAACTTCCCCATCAGCAGCCAAGCACGGTGACCTAGAGAGCCTGGTTGACTCTCCCACATCCTGTAAACAAAGGCCTAAATAGAGAAAGAGTAAAGGAAAGCCCCTCGAGCACCAACAACTATGTCAAAAATGATGAGTAATGCCCCAGCTATGAATGTTGCTAGAGCACTACATTCCTGAACACGGCGGTTCTTGTGCTTTTATGGACATATGCAGTCATTGAATCTTAAAAAAAAAAAAAAAACATTCAAGTATGCCAGTTGTGCATGTGTTTTTCAAAGCTACATCCCAAGGCTAAAAGCTTGTTTATGTCAGCATAAATACACTTCCCAGACCATTTCCATAATGGTTTTAAAATGCAAGCGGGAGATCAAGTTCTGATATGCTTAAATTGAATTGTGAATTCTTAAAGACAGAAATACATGCATGTCAGATCAAAATGTATATACACATATAAAAAACAATGCAAGCGTACCGAGCATCTGTTGGAACCTGTTTAGAATAGTGGTTATGGTAATAAATTTGCTTACTTATTAACTATTAGTTTACATACACTAGTTAGCGGTCAAAGGTGTATGTGCATGTGGGTTGGCCATTTAAATAAGCACTGTTGCTTAGATTACTCTTTACGACCACCAGGAAGCGACTCAAGAGGCTTACTTTCAGCAATCTTTAGCAAGCCTACAGCAGCGCATGGCGCAGCTTGTTTTAGGGTGAGTCAGTCCGTCTTTCCAATAGTGACGATGTGAGTTATGGATGTGTTTTGGGAGTCAATAAATGACTGTGTCAATTGCCATTCTTTTAAAGAGCCTGGTGCAATCTAACGTTGGTGGCTTGGTAGTTAATGTGCACAGACATTTAAGTAAAGTTTCTTTTTCCAAGAAAAAAATAAATTAATACAATTACACAGTAATTAATGTTTACAGAAAACATCATCAGAAGGCTGGGCCAAGTGGCTAGTATAAATAAATGAACAAATAACCAATAAGCCTGATAATAGTAAAGTTTTAAGTAAGTCATCTCACAATATCATAACACAGGAAAGAGGGGGATTGTGTAGCCTGCCAGTGTTGGGATATGCCTGAATACATTTTTTCCAGAAATGCTAAGCAAGTAAACATAGACCCATGGCATAAAAACAAGAGTCTTTGGTGTCTGTACACGGGTTGGTTCTCTATTTATTAAAATCTGCAAATTTACTTTACATTTATTTTTATAGACATTATATGGATTATATTGTAGTGTATTAGCAGTAAGTTCATATTATGGATCATGGTATAGATGTAGTGAATTCACTTCCAGAAGAGTATGGTGATTATTTTAATGTATGTACTTGAATTTAGTTTTGATTGAAACAACTATTTTATTTTTGAAATCATTGTATTTTGGGGGTTGATTGAGGTGATGAATTAAATTCATAGTTAGTTAATAGCACAATGTTATTCTTTTTTCTTCTAGACCACATTTTGTTTCTTTTTATCAACCACGGCAAAAAACGCATTATATAGTTAAATTACATCAGACAGGTGTGTATTTACAGGAGGCTTATGTTCGAACTAGTCGCTTTCCACTTCGCTGCTCACATTGTAGCTACCCAGGGTTTCTAAAAAAATGTGCTGTTTACAATAATGATGAATATAAGACTTGCTGTAAGCATGTGCATTTTGCCAAATGGTATATTAATATGGTCTGACTTTGCTTGCACTAATAAATACATAGGCAAATGGAACATTGGAAATGGTGCTTTAATTTTTTCATTATTATATATTTTATGTCGTAATACTAATGGCACTTATGTAGGTTAATGCTATTGGATATCTAATAAACATCAATAAGCTACACCAAAGCAAGATATGGTACAATGTGATTTGTCTTCTTTTTTTTTTACAAATGTATTGAAATAGGTATCAATCACTTTCATTCAGTGATGTATTGTGTTCTGAATATATTTATTTACCACAGAACATTAGAGGGGTGACTTTTGGTAAGCCTCATTCATTTGTGCTATTAATAATTGTACACAGGCCTTGAGTGTCAAAAAAGGGCATAATGAGAACTTTAGAACAATGGACCTCTAACTATAGTACACGATAAAAATAAGCAGCGTCTTAACCTTCATACTAACACAAATGTATCTAAATGCAGTGACACGCATTTTATGTACTAACAAAGCTACTTTGTCCTGTAAATGGAAACAGAAAAACACCCCGAGCTCATTTATACGTGTGTGTGTATGTGTGTGTGTGTGTATGTGTTTCCAGACAATTGCTTCGATTACCATGCGGAGGTGTATATACTTTTTACAACCACCAGGAAGCAACCTTCAAGGGCTTTATTTAAGGAATTTATGGAAAACTAGTGCGGTCTGACTTCGGAACAGACTCCTATTTAAGTGTTACAGTTGCCAAAATAAAGTTTCTTTATTTTAGCCAACAAGACATGTAAATGAACATTTCCACCGTTTAGGGAACCATCATTGCAAGTGTGGACTAAGTGGCTAGTTGCAGATATACTAAAAATGAGGTACAAAAGTGGTACACCCTTCACAACAGGAAATATAGCAATTAATTTCTGATAATACACAAAGGAAACTAGGGCAAGCGATGGTCATTGCAATAAAAAAACTATTGCAAGAGAAAGAAAAGAAAAATATATATATATATAAAATAAAAAAATAAAGACACCATCTACAGATGTCTGAACAAAATTCTCATCTCCGATCACACCCTCTATGATCGGCTCAAAAACATATTACCAATTTAAATTGATACAACTGTGTGTGTGCAGGATTTTGGTTTGGGGTGGGGACTTCTAAGGGTAAAGAAAGGACATTGTTAATAACAGAGTATAACAACATGGGGAGTCCGTCTGTTAATCTCTATTGCCAATGCGATCCAACTGTCATGACAGCAGGACTCCTAGATCAGTTAAAGATGAAGGAAAGGGTGAAGTTGACAATGCAAGAGAAGCCCAGATAGTATATATTTCTCCAATTATTTATATTGTGTAAAATAAATCTGAAGACTAGCATTTGGAGTATTTAAAGCCATATTCTAACAGAACAAAAATTTTAGATTAAGATTTAGATTTGATACACACAGAGTACATCCTCACAATACTTATTTTTATTTCCGTATAGTGTGAATAAGGATGTGTTCATGTGCATTTAAATACCTGGATCTCAGAATAGGTTTTACCAGGAGTTGATTTGAAAGTCAAATAAGGCATGTGCAATATAAAATGTAACAAAACCCTTAATATAAAAAAAAAAAAAAAACATTAATAACATTTTTTTAATGCATTGGCTGATTTAATTTTATTCAAGGAAATTCAGGGGATTTTTAAGTGGCTTTTGTCATTTCAGTCAGAACTAGACTGATAAAAGGTAAATGCTTAAAGGGTAAATGAATTTAAGCTAAAATACATAACCTGGATGCACTAATCCTCAGGAAAATATATAGGCCATGAGCTAATATTATAAATATACTGTATTACTTATAGAGGTTATACTTATTACATTTTATTACATTACAGTTAGCAGACACTTTTATCCAAAGCGACTTAAAGTTATACCAACATGGTTGGGGTCAGAACACAGGGTTGATACAGAACCCTGGAGCAATGAGGGTTAAGGGTCTTGCTCAAGGACCCCCCATTGGTAACTTCAGTGGTCCTGGGGTTTAAATCCCCAACCTTCTGGTTGGTAGTCCAACACCCTAACCACTGAGCTACCACTCCCTACCACTCCCCCACTAACCATCATAAATACTTGCGCCATCATTAAAACTGTGGAAAAAGTAATGATGCAATATCTTACTGGCTGAACATTGATAATGACTGATGTGTGTGTAATGACTGAGGGGTGTAAATCGGAGTCTTCATGACAATTCGATCCGATGTCAATTCTTTTTAGCCAACGATTAAAATTTTTAATTTGATACGATTCGATTAAAATATGATCCAATACTTTTTCTTTTAAATACATCTATTATTTTTAAATTAAATTGACAAGAAAAGCATTTGCCTATAATTGTTGTAATTGTGTGTATCACATTACAGTCTTTGTGATAAACACTCTGCAAGTAGAACTGTTACTCCATAAAAAGTCAAATAAAGTGCAATAAGATCAATTATAATAAGTGTAATGTTTACTGTGTAGCTCCAATCAACCCACCTATAAATAAAGACAACCAAATGAAAACAGATCTCTACATTCAGTTTTTGTATATTTAAATACACTGCTAAAAAAATAAAGAGAACACAAAAACAACACTTCCTAGATCTCAATGCAAAATATTTCAGTTGAAAATCTTTATTTAGTAGATAGTGGAATGCGTTGAGAACAAAATAACAAAAAAAGGATCAAAATGTAAATCAAAATGATTATTCCATGGAGGTCTGGATTTGGAATCCTACTCAAAATCAAAGTGGAAAAATCAAATGACCGGCTGATCCAAATTCAGTGGAAAGTTCTCTATGTGCCTGTCTGACCTCCCTACATGCCTGGGCATGCTCTAAATGAGGCGGTGGATGTTTTCTTCTACGGCCCCCTCCATGTCTCCTGGTGTATTGACCTGTCTCCTGTATCTGCTCCATGCTCTGGACACTGTGCTGACAGACACAGCAAACCTTCTTGTCACAGCTGGCATTGATTTGCCATCCTGAATAAGCTGCACTACCTGAGCAACTTCTGTGGGTTGTAGACACCACCTCAAAAAAACAGTTAAACTGCAGTACCAGTAACCCTGCACATTACTCAATCTGGCTAGTTTTTTTTATTTTTCTTTATAGCAAGTGTCTTTGGAGGAGGTGTGTTTTGAGAAGTCTCTTGAAAATGTTGAGTGAGAACCCTTCGCGTGACAACCCCTCATTTACACTATTCTGTGTATTCTCCAACATTGTATTAAGTCCAGGTAGCAGCATTGTTGAAATTGCAATCTGCCACAAACTGGAAGGAAAAGCAAGTAACAAGCTGATTGGGTTATTGCATGTTAAACCCAAAACACACCCATGGATAATTAAGAGAATTAGTACATGTCCTTTGGCATGTTTCAAATTGCACAAGGTCTACTTTTTTGCATTGGATAGCAAAGCTACACTGAGATGTTCTAAATCAAGCTGCACCGTGTGCTGTTAGTGGCTCACTAATGATCGCTTACAGAGTCCTGTGACTGAAAAGAGCGGAAACAGGACGAAGTGTACACACCTGGCTTTGCATCTTGCTCTGCTGCTTAAGGCGGATGTTCTCTGGAGTATCGTCCACACTGGTAAAGCCTATCTTGGGATAGTGCCTAAAAATAAACACAAACAAACAATGCATTTAAATAAGGGCATGCATGAATTTGTGTAAATTAACTGTTCAAATAACTGAGCCCATAACTAAATGATGGAACATAGGAGTTTAGCAAGCAGTGGAATGCAAATTGTTCAATGATTGGTCTATCCTTGCAGCTCAAAACCTGCTTAGACATGTCCTCTGTATTTTAAGCACATTTCCCACTGGAATTTGGGAATTAGGGTGGAGAGAATTTTAGGTAATCTGGCTATTCACTTCCTTGTAGAGCTCACATTTAAAATAAACATTAATATTTGCATATAGAAACTAGGTTCAAACACAATAAGAATAAATTCCATGCGAAATTGAATAAATTCAGTGTGTAATTGCATAACTTACTGTGACCAAGCACACTCTTTACCATAGCAAACCATATACAGCATTGAATTCTTTAAATGGTAGGCTGGTAGACTTGATTGCTGGTTAAAAGGTGTGCCTAAGACCAGTCAGTCAGGTTTATTGTTTTTTATAGCTTATATGAACACATAAATGTGCTTCCCATAAATTTAATTATGGTTTAGATCAGTGTGCTTGACTGCAATAATTAGTGTTATTTTTGTCTCTAGGTTTAGATGGAATTCATTAAGTTTAATTAAGGTTTTTTTTGGTCATTTCAACAATTAACGATGATGAAGCAATTATCCTTTAGCTGTGATTCTGTCAATCTTTGGTATAAATTTTAATGAATTGCTTGGCTTTTACTTTCATCCAATAAGTAAACAAATTTAATGTTTATTTAAATAGATATATTAATTAATATTCTTTTCATCTATTAAAAGGATCTATTTGACAGGGTGACATCAAATAAGGACCAGAAACAGGATTTCCCAATTACTTTATTCTGACTTTATCAACACAATACATTAAAACTATATTTAAATACATTTGCTGGCGCGTGGGGCTGCCATCACACCGTTCTCCCTCTACTGCTGAGACTTACACAGGCAGCATCCTGATCAATAGTGGAGCCTCCAGCAGGTGCACTGCATACCTTTAATGTCCATCAGGGTTAGATACGCATTTCCTCTAAGCATCTCCATGTTCCTGCCACTGATACTTTAAGGCATACTTTAATGGGTCAATAAACAGGTATTTTATTTTATTGTGTTAGTGGCATAATGGTTAGCTTTCAGTGCTAGGGCTGTTTATTGTATCATATACAGTAAATTCTCAATTATAACAAGGACAAGTATGTATTCTTTT